>WBZZ01004042.1:0-47500 GCA_019918135.1 Paulinella micropora | reverse complement strand
GTTAGCAACCTGGCCTTCATCCTCCAAGACCAGGGCAATCTTGCAGAGGCTGAGCCCCTGTACAGGCGCGCGTTGCAAGGAAGGGAATCTACGCTGGGCGCCGAGCACCCCGAAACGCTTGTCTCCGTCAGGAGCCTGGCCCGCCTGCTGCAAGACCAGGGCAAGCTTGAGGAGGCGGAGGCCCTTCTCGGGCGCACGTTGCAGGGAATGGAGAAAACGGTGGGCGCCGAGCACCCCGATACGCTTACCTGGCTCGTCTGTTCCAAGACAGGGGCAAGCTTGCTGAGGCTGAGCCCTTGTACAGGCGCGCGTTGCAAGGAAGCGAATCTACGCTGGGCGCCAAGCATCCCAATACGTTTGTGTCTGTCAGCAACCTGGCCCGCCTGCTGCAAGACCAGGGCAAGCTTGCGGAGGCTGAGCCCCTGTACAGGCGCGCGTTGCAGGGAATGGAAAAAACGCTGGGCGCCGAGCACCCCAATACGCTCGTCTCTGTCAGCAACCTGGCTCGCCTGCTGCAAGACCAAGGCAAGCTTGCGGAGGCTGAGCCCCTGTATAGGCGCGCGTTGCAGGGAATGGAAAAAACGCTGGGCGCCGAGCACCCTGATAACAACAAAGATGACGACGAAGGAGTCTGAGACCGGAGTGCAGGAGACTGCTCCTTGGCTCAAGAGCTCCGTGCAGAAGCATGCAGAGACGACGACGACCAGGTGATTGATTGATTGATTGATTGATTGATTGATTGATGATTGATAATTGATTGATGGATGGATGGATGGATGGATGGTTGATGGTTGGTTGGCTGGTTGGTGGTTGAAGGGTGCAACCAAACTGGAAGAAGTTTTTGTCAAGACGCAGTTGACTGAGCATTAGTAATTTAATTGGGAAATTTTATTCGTATAGTCGAATGATCGGGGCGTAGTTCTAGTCAATAAGTGTAACCGACGTAACTATCTATATTGGCATCATGTCAGGATCGGACACTAACCATTGAGTACAATTACAGTTACCACTGCGCATTTCAATGATTCAACTTCCGTAACTGTATCTTTTGAGTTGTCAGTTCTGCTATTCTACTTGCGGATTTAAGTGTGTCGATTGGGCATCGCGACTTTTAACGGAGTCTCTCAGCAAACCGGAGTGTATTAAGTTATTAATACTATGTTCAAGTGTGACAGGGTAATTACCAATCAACGGTTCTTTCAAGTTTAGAAAAGATCAACTATTGCCTTTTTCCCACCGTCCTATTACCTTTTTTACCGATTTCCAGTGAAACACGCACGTTGCGGTAAATTCAAGTTGTGCCGGGAGAACTTCCGGTAACAAGAGTGAATGGAAAAACAATCATGGTTTGACTGCTTGAAATTTTTATATCCGTCCCAGTCATTTTTGTCTAGCATTTCGGACTGAAATCAGTTTGGTTCAACTTCGAGTTCACCAACCAGACGCTATCAGTCACGTTTGATGACTGTTGACTTGAAGCAGCCAAAAGCTTTGACAACTGCAGTGGAGACTCACAATCCGAGGCTACGATTCACACTCGATCGTAAGTTGCATCCAAGACTGCAACGAGTACGAAATTATAATACGTAAATAAACGAAGTGACGCGGCTCCGAGGCTGCTATTTACTGGTATTATCTTTCACTGCGCCTGCTCTCACAGAGTCAGGACTCAATGCAGCCATAGTGTTCTTAAGAAGAGCCTAAGTTCGTTGTATCTGCCTACTTGAAGAGTTGTCACTCTATACAAACTCACAAACTGATACAGTCATCACTGTCATGTGGTTTTATAAGGCTCATTTTCTGACTTAAAATTCCTGAAAAAAAGGTCACGGGAAAAAGTTACCAATTAGTAACAAAAATTACCAATTGGTAATCCCAGGGACTTAGACTCGTGACAATATTAAATAAAAGTTTCAAGTTCGACGTAAGGTTTTGATTTTAATAACTCGCGTTTTTTGTCTAATAATTCGCGACACAAGTTCTGACTATCACCTTATTGCGGCATATTATTGTTCGCCCCTGTTTTATATAAATTTTACTTATGTTCGCAGGCTTCGTAGAGTTTGTTGGCGGCGCCCAAAGAGCCGCCCTCTCCAGCGGTGACCTTCCTCAAAACTTCAACCAGCTCGTGACTCGGGCGACCGTGTCGGGTGCTAGATAAACAGTGCTTGAGTAAAGATCGTCAGCCGGCCTCCGCTGCAGCTTGCCACCGCCAACTTGAAGTGTGTTGGGTGCGGCAGGTAAACGTAATTAACTATCCAACGCTCCCCCTTACTTCTAACTTCAGTCGATAATGCAAATAATAATCAATACATCATGAGTCTACGATTAATAACTGTTGCATAATGCGATAATGGCCTTCATTTCAAGTTGAAAAAATGAAATGATAGTTAAGTCACAAAACTGTAAAATTGCCATCCCTGCCAGTCCTTTGCCGTCGCTTTTTTGCCAAATCGGCATCTCGAACTCGTCGATTAAAACTTCAGCATAGGTCCTGCTGGTCGACCATATTTGTACATTACTGAATTACATTCCCGACTCAATGAGTCAAATATAATTAGTTGATTTGCCATTCCGCCAAAAATAATAACTACTCGTTGTAAAGTCCGCTCTGACGGCTGACGTCCTTGTTCCGCTCTTGCCGCGTCCACGATCGATGGTGGGATTTCCACACGCCTCGCTTTCGCGCTCGACTTTCAATTCCACGGGAACATCGCCTTCATGTGCCGCTCAACTACCTGCGCAAGACACTTCCTGCACACTCCAAAGAGAGAAAACTCACAACAAGACAACATAAGTTAACTCCGCGGAAATTTGTGAATTTTACGTGAGTTTACAACTTGAGAGATAAACTTATGGATCAAGTTTAACAATAAATTTGCTAACGAGATATTCAAACTGATCTTTCGGAACATGTTTAGTCATGACGTCTGCAATCTGTTTCTTAGTGCCTACTTTCACAAATTTAATCTCATTGTCTCTCTGTGCGTGGTGTATGAAATGAAGTTCTAGGGGTAAATGTTTGGTGCGTGGTCCTGACATTCCCCTTTCAGCTGCTAAAATAGTCTGAGCGTTGTCCTCATAAAGCTCTATCGGACTCTTTTGTGCTATATCTAACTCTTCCGTGATATGCCTGATAGCTAATCCTTCCCGTATACATTCTGCTGCTGCGAAAATTTCAGCGTCATTAAGCTCAGCGCGATTCTTGTCTTTCTCTTCGATAACCAAGCTACCGGGTCTCCTCCCCAAAACACTAAGTAACCTGTGCGTGACTTTCCGGTCTTTTTACAGACTTTATGAGCTGCATCGGGCCACAGAGTAATACGCGGGTATGTTCTCCCTTCTTGAGATGATCTAGGTCCGTGAAATGCGATACCGCGAAATGAACTTTTCAAATACCTAAAGATCCTACCTAATAAGGCATAAGCAAGTCCTGGGTCTACGGTTTGCGTAACGCTAGCTACATTAAGTGCTTGATCTGCGTCAGGGCGTGTCATCTTAGTAAGAAACAAAAGCTTCCCTACCAAACTAGGTATCGAATGTTTCCTAAGGGTGCTCGTTTCTCCCATGTCTCCTCCTCCGAATAGCCTAGGAGTACTTCTTTTCTAGCCTCCACAGGCGGAATAATTCCTTCGCATATCGCCGAGATGATCTGGGCAATATAAGATAGGCTTGTTCCACTCTCTACATAGTCAGCCTCACCCGTGACGTAAACCAGCTTGGACCTCCCGACCTTTTGCCAGCAGCGCTCGGCTAGTCGGAAGCTCCCCTGCTGCAGCCCCAGCGCGGGTCGCGGAGTTTCATCAATTAGCCGTAGCACCACCAGCCTGCCTGAGAAGGCTGTGTCCTCTTGCACCTCTTCCCACCCCAATCTTTTCGGGGTCTCAGCGTCGTCCAGGTGCCACCAACCCCCCATGTCGTCGGCGCCGCGCCGGTAAGCATAGTAGTGCCCGGAATCAGGCATTGCACCAGTATGGCACGCCACCGCCTCCAGCAGGTACGTGTACTTTCTCCCCTCGCCCGGGGTCTGCGCATAGAAGAAGAAAGCTCGGCAAAGGGAATCTGTACGGTAGGGGTAAGCACTAGCGGGGTTTTTAGCTTTTTTGGTTTTCGGTTCTTCTTCGTTCCACTGTCAATGCATGTGCGATGTATAGCCAGCACCAGCCAGGGCGCGGCCCCCCTGGAATTTATTGTCGACAGACTGCGCGTATAGATGCAACCCCTTGTGACGACGTCCGGTCCGCATGTGGGGCAGAGTGCGTAGTTTTTGCCATCCCTTTTTTCATGGAAGTAAGCATCTATGATTTGCTGGAGGGTCAGATGCAGTTCCAGGGATTGTAACTTTTTGCACTCATTTTTGGTTTTTTCTTCCGCTTGGCCTCTATGGGCAAGTCAAGGACAATGCCCTGCTGGAGCCACGGGTCATGTTTGCGTAGGTGAATGTGGTTTCCTGCGTTACAGACTCTTCGTTCGACTTCTTAATATTGCAGGCTGCTTTCCCACTATTCCTTAAAGGCATTGCAAGTCTCTGCGCCCGTTGGTTGATAGATTGCATGATTAATTTTAGCGACTGCCTCAGTCACGTCAGCCATCCTGCCCCGGAGCCACTCTCATCCGCGGAATTGAGTTTGTGTATATCGCGTAGAATACCTTGGAGACAGACGTCGAGAGACTGTGTCTTTCTTACAAACCCGCTTCCGTACGGAACCAGGCCGTTGCACAACGCCTCCAGCCGGCAGCCTGCACACCGCCTGCAAGCCTCACTATTCGACATCAGGCCGGCTAGTACCGGACAAAGACACTGGACCGCAGTGTTTAAATAACATTCGACGTCGCGATTTTGCAGGGGCTTAGGCGGCGGCTCCTCGGAGACGCCGACAAGCCCTTTCTGGACGCGAGCGGCTGGGGTCGCCACCACCACCGCGGCTTTCTGTGTCGTGTCATACCACGCCAGTCAGAAGCCATCCGCTAAAAACAGGCCAAGCTTGTGATCAGCGCTCCCACTCGACTTTTTTGTTTGCACCAAGCCAGCCAGTTGGTTGCCTAGCCACAGTCTTTGCGGGCCCGACAATGTGTACTTTGCCGTTTCTAGCTTACAAAGTTCCTCGAACTGAGCTTCGGTTAGTTCGTACTCTTCTCTTCCATGGCCGGCCAAATATTCATTCTGGAACCAATCGTTGAAAATGCGTGTCTCGGAATTGACAGGTTTGCGCACGCCCGGACTCTGACGCGCCCATGTTTTGAGGCCGGGCTGGACCGGAAATTTTCCTTGATACTTATCCAGAGCGCAACCTGCGCGTCGATTTGTCGGCACACACCAGGAGATCGCCTGTAGAAACCTCCTCCCCCCTATATCTTGCTATTCTGCGCCAAGACCATAAGCGCTTGGCTAACTTGGTCCAAATCCATAGGCCCTTGGTCTAAGTGCCCGTCTGTGCGTTGGTTTTTGTCGGGGGGCTCTTGGGCGCCCCCCGAGGAACCCGCGGAAGCTAATGCTGTTCGCTCGCCCACGCGGGTTGGATTGCAGAGCCGCGCGGCCTGCTGCAGGGTTTTTTTAATCCACACGTCTAAAAAGGGCACGCATGCGCCAGGCCCTCCTCGCTGCAGACTACTCTTGTCCGCTTGCGTGATCTGGCCCTTCAGCCGAGCCAGGGCACCGTTTAAATTTACAAACTACTCGCCGTTCCAGTCTGCAGAGACAGCCCGTCCTGTCAGAACCGCCTCGGCCGCACTACGCACCGCCCTCTCAAGATTCGGCGTCGTTAGATAGCGCGTAAGGCGGGGGTCGTCGGTCAGGATCCAGCGCACTTCACTGACTGGCAGTTTATCACGCCAGATAGGCGGACACAGCCTTGTCACAAGTTGTTGGGCCCTAGCAAAATATAGCGAATGCTCGGGTATCAAACCCATCTTGTAGCTGATAAACTCGTGCTCCAAAAAGGGCTTATTTGTCTCTAGATCCTTATAAACCGTTTTGAAGGTTGCGTCTAATTTATCCAGGACCTGCACCGCATTGCCCAGGGGTGCGAACAGCATTTTGTTCTGTTCGACAAAGTCATCGTAGTAGTTGACCTCTGGCGCATTGACGGCATACGCCATGTCTAGCAGAGCATCTGCGTCGTCCTTCACATGCCCAAAGATCTCTTGCGAGGCAGTAGCTCGAATTGTCGTAAAACAGCCTCCACACTCCCGAAATTTCATTGGGGAAAGATTTACTGAGTTTTATCATGAAATCCTCTACATAGCGGATTTTCGTAGCATAAGCATGATTTACATGTCCCACGCTGTGCAATCTAGCAAACCTGTCCGTTAACAACACCAAGCGTTTTTGCTGCTCTGTTGTTACCATGATGTTTTCCTTTTCTTTTTCTTTGCTGCCCTTCTTCTTACAATTTAAGAAGGGCAGTCCCTCGCGCCCCCCCTTCTCTCTCTCTCTCCCTCCCCCCCCCCCCCCCTTCTCTGTGCTCTTTCTTTCGGAAGGGAAGGGGTGCGACGGGGGGGGGGGGGGGTGCCCCCCCCCCCCCTTTGCACGCCTTTCTTCTAACGAAAGAGTTGGGGGGGTGCCCCCCCCCCCCCCCCCCCCAACTGCCATAGTTTGGTATTTCTTGGCAAAGGCCTCCGGGCTCGCAAACACACCCCCCCCCCCCCCCAAAAGTCCTGTCTTCTTCTCCCCACTTTTCTCCCCCCACTATCCTGGTACACATGTTTGCTCTTAGCTATCCTACTGTGTGCCATGACTGTAGTGGAGTCTTGTTTCTTTTTCGATTTGTTTTTCTTGTCTTTGTTTTTCTTCTTCAACTTCTTCTTCTTTCTTTTCTTCTTCGTCTGTTCTTCTTCCTCAGACTCAGAGGACTCAGAGGGTTCTGATGACATAACTTCAGGGACGTCATCAGAGTCATCTGGGTCATAATCTCTATCAGGCATACCTGTCTGTATCTGTCCTTTCAGCTCTTCCTGCAAGTTAGTTATAACTGCTCTCACCTGTCTGTCTAACAGATTAATCCTCTCCCTAGACGCACCTGTGATTAGTTCCTGAGGAACTGTCACCTCAACAAACTTGCCTGTAGGGTCTAGTCTAACCTCTATTCCTTCTTCAGTCGGTGTGTTGGGTATGTTGGGTGTGTTTGGAGTGGAGTGTTTGTTGTCATGTTCGGTGGAGTATGGACTGCTAGGACTATTTCTTGTGTTGTGAGTCACAGTGACTAGCTCTATGGCTCTCATCACATCAGTCAGATATTCGTCTATCTTTCCTCCTTCCTCAATCACTCTCCTCTCATCCCATATTCCCCCTGATCTTTTCAGCTCTCTGTCTATCTCACCTACTGTCTGCAAGTCGATGCTGGAAACAAGTCTGTAAGGTGACATGACCGATGGGGGAATGATGGTGGAAGTGGAGGATGGGGTACTGACCTGTTCCTCTTCCTCAGGGACGCTGAGGGCAGACCTGTTGCGCGGAGACGCAGCATCGAATCCCTCAGCAAGGTCAGTTTGGAAAGTTCCCGGGACGCCGCGACCGGTCTGTTGGTCGTCACCTACAAATCTCCATGTCAGTGTGTTAAGTGTAGCTGAGGGGGTAGGATTAGCAATCCAAGGTGGGGGTTGATACTTCCAGTCCTCTCCCTCAGCTACACAGCGTAAATTACCGAACATATCGAGAAATTCTTTCGCAATTTCCCGTAACTTTTTCTCATTTGGGTAATTCACTACTGCTGGTGGATTGTCTGTCGCTGGCTGTTCTGAGTCAATGAACGGAAAATAGGCACTCTGTTTTGCGTGATATCCGCAGAAGTCATCATAGTGTAGCCTATCTGCCATTCTTTGAGGCGACCCGAAAAGATGTGCCCCTAAACGAACTTTGCAAGGTTTTCCCCGAGAAGTTTTCCCACAGCATTGCTTCGTGCTTGAAATTCTCTCAGCCTAATTATCCTTGCTTGTCGTTTTGGTTGTTGTTGTTGTTTGTGGATCTTGTTGTGTGGCTTTCTTCTCTCTTTCTTTCTTTGTTGGTGCGTTGTTTGGACGTGGAGTGTTGTTCAGTGATGGTGTAGCTACACCTATCTTCCTACCTACCAATGTTTTGGTCACACTCCTGTCTTGGTTTGATGTTGGTTTTTGTTTGTTCTTGTTTTCTCTCTGTGGGGGTGGAGGCATGAGCAGAGAGGGCACCACAGCAACAGGTGCAGGCAACGAAGGCAATGAAATTGTTCTTATCGTGTTTGCCCTCTTTGCTCCTCTTGCTGGTGTTCGTGATTTTGTTTCGTTGTTGTGTGTTGGTGTCGTGGGGGCAGGCAGTAGTATGATAGGAGGTGGAACAGGTGCATCACCATCATCATCACTCTCATCAACTAGCTCACCACCACCACCATGCAAAACAAACACAGTTCCTTCAAACAAATCAACGTCTTCTTCTTCCCCTTGCTCTTCCTCACCTACTCCCTCTAGACCATCAACCTGATCTATTGCTTCGTCCTCTAGCACAGTAACTCTCTCTTCCACGGGAATATCTCTCCCGTTATCCTCACCCTGTGCTAACACCATTGTTTTGGCACGAGGACATTGAGCACGATTGTGCTTTTTGCCCTTGCAACGCGTGCAAGGCAATCTTGGGCACGTCGCGCGCCAATGATCCTTTGCCCCACACTTATAGCAACCACCCTTCTCTTCCTCACCCTCGCTCTCCTTAGCTACAAAAGTACTCTGAGCTGGTCTGCGAACGAGTGTGGATGTGTTGGGTTTGTGTGTCATCTGCCTAGTTTGGTTTCCACAAGATTCCGGACCAGAATTTAGACGAAAATTTTGCCAGACTTGGCGGATGACTCTCTCTACTTCACGGTGGTTCAGACGGTCCTCGCGACCGAGTTGGTACACCATAGTATCCAACCCCGCGAAAACTGTATGCTTCTTAAACTTCATCAAGAGGAAAGAAGAGAAAAATTCGTCCAGAATTTTACCCCCGTAATCCCTTTGAATACACTCTTCAAAATACCTATTTCTATCCAGCCACAACTCAATGTCCCCTCTTGGGTAGGATGAAATGAAAACAAGCATACGCTTTATCATTCCTGCTGCGTTGGCACCCCCATACGGGCGCTTGACAAGCACCATCATGCGTATAGGGTTGCCATCGGAGACAGTCATGCATAAAGATATGAGTGTTGGATGCTTGAAGGCAACAGAAACGTAAAGGCTTAGCTTACGCATAGCTTTTGCGTGTTCTTTGCGTTCTTTCAACTTACGTCTTTTCGCTCTTCTTTCTTTCTTTGACCTACTTCGTTCTTTCGGTCGTATTCTTGCATTTTGGCTCTCTTTTGCTTTAGAGGCCTCAGCGTCTGTTGTCTTCTTACCCACTTCGGGGGATGGTGTCTTAGTCTTAGATTCTGTACCTGATGCTGAGTCACTATTGCTAGTGTCTGACTCTGTACTGTACTGTTCATCAACTCTGAATGCTGACTCATCGCATGGGTACCTTTCTTCAGCTTTCTCTGGATGCTTTGCTATGAAACTGACTATGTCCCCTAGCTGTGAACTCTCAGAGGTTGCTACCATCTTAAACGTGAATTTCCAAGTTTGAAACCGGTCCTCAAAGACCTGTTCAAGCTCAGGAATGTTGTTTATATGGTTTTTCTTGCCCGTCTTCTCGCGTGCAAGGCTCATTAACCGACAGAGTACTAGCAGTTCTTCCGAGCCGGAAGACTTACTAGACTACGGGCAATGGTACTCGCCGGATTAAAAGGTATTTTGCGCAGAGGCTGAACAATGCAGTGAAGCAATTCACCACACTCTATAAGCAATAACTAGTCAATACAGGCGTCCCAGTATTTACTATTCCGTTATTATATTCCAAATGTTCTCAGTTCACTTTTGCAGTTTGGTTACCTTTTAATACTGAATACAAACAGTGCTGCTTGTCTATTGCTATCCGTTCAATAATTGGTTGATCTACATAGGTCCCGACGGAGACCAACTCTATTCTAGATAAATCAAGAAGGTCTAGAAAGGATGAATTGTAGATTGTGCAACTGTAAGTTGCACATTCTTCCTGTACTCGTAGAGAAATATGGTATTATATTGGCAAATGGCAAGGAGGGCCGGCAGAGAATAGGTTTACGTGAATTTGCCACAAAGGACAAATCCAGCAACGGAAATTCTCGGTTATGGTATATCTCCGACGGCCAGTTCTCGCTAATGTAGACAGGATTATTGCGGAACAACCGATAGTCGGATTTGTAGATTCGGATTTTGCGGAGGATAAGAACTCACGTAAATCAAGATCCGGATATGTTTACTTATTCAACGGGACACCAATTTCGTGGTTCTCTAAACTGCAATCCGTGATAGCCCAATCTACATTTGAGTCCGAGACTGTTTCAGCAAATGAGGCGGTCAGAGAACTTCTTGCATTACAACAAACTTTACGGGATATCGGAATAAATCTTGAAGGCCCTACTCCTCTCTTCGAGGATAACGAAGCAACGATATTATTGTCGGAGAGAGGACTAGAGGAAGCTAGGACCAAGCACATAGAGGTCCGATACCACCTTCTAGCGCAACTCGTGAGAGAAGGAAAAGTCAAATTATTCCGGGTCCCTACGGAGGAAAATATCGCAGATGTGTTCACCAAAATACATTTTACGGTAGACAAGTTCAATTACCTGGCTGGGAAAATCTCCGTTGTGCTTAGTAGGGAAAATTGCGGTAAATTCGATAAAATTCGATCAATTCCCGTATTAGTAAGGCTTATCATCTTGGACTTCGTTTTATATTCCCGGGGTATATTCCCGGGGTATATTCCCGGGGTATGCAATATAATAATTTTCTCGCATATTACACATAAGTTGCACAGGTGTGTGAATAGACGAGTGCCGACGGGGCCCGGTGGCGAATGACCGGCGCGGAGTTCATTGCTCATTCCAGACATTAGTATTTGAGGTTATCAAACCGTGACGACTTCACCCGGTTTCATAACCTGAAATACTACTGAATTCCTTCTTGAGACATTAATATTTCGTTGTCAAAGCGTGATGACTTCGCCCGTTTTCTCAGCCTGAAATACTACGATGATCGCGTCTCTTTCGCTCGTTCCGTTCCAACTTCTGTGTGCTTCGCTTCAGTTTCTATCTCTATACACTTATATTCATAAAAATCTATAAGAAGCCGATATGGAGTCCGGCTGGTCGGTGAACGTGCCACACGGGAGTGTGGACCAACACGGAAGTACGTCAGACCAGCCGGATGTACCAGACAGGCCGTTAATTACAGATATCGTGTCTTTGTTCATATACATATTATGTTACTTTATGTTCTTTTTAATATTACCCCTACGGGAAGCGCTGTCAAATTTATAAATCCATACTACCGGATAGATATGTAACATATAGTTCAAGTTGATCATATGTCTTATTTTTATATATTATGGTTACTTACGCAATCATATATATATATATATCAATAATATATGTGTATTATGACCATATCGTACTTGCGTTACATACATAATGTTACTCAACAAAGGATAGGGGGTGCGTAGGACCTAATCCTCTTCTCGTCGACCAGGCCTAGCTTGACTAGGGGGAGCTGCCCTGTATGTAATCTAGTTGATGCATACTTGCACTAGCAAGCCGGCTAGCCACCATCGACATAACCTCTTGGAGAGAGTGAGGTTAAGAGTGAGTAATATTATTATGTTTTAAGTCTGTGTTTTTTTTAATAATTTTCACAGAATAGATGTATTGGGACCTACAGTTAATTTAATAATTTACTTTGATCCAGGGGGAGTGTTAGACCTATTAATATAATTAACCGGATAGTCAGTATGGGCCGGCATATGTAATGTGTGTCGTTAGAGCCATTACGTATGTCCGGCCTAGTATATAATTGGGCCGTCCCTTGGCGCCCTTTTCTCAATAAAGTATCTACTGTAGGACACAACAAGTATACGGCAGATTATTAAGTTAGTCTCACACCTATACGTTATACAGTCGCAGCCTTACAATATTAATACAATATAGGATAAAAAATTTCCTTGATTTGAACGTATAGAAAAAGTTATTAAAGTAAAACTTAAATTTTTTATTAAATAAAACTGCTTCAAACGGGGATACACTTCCTATACTGACGTGCTACGAACTCCAAATTAGTAGCGATTGCAAACCCCTTCAAAACTTTCTCCCGGAAAGAACCAAAACCGCGATGTGCTCGCACGTATGCCTTAACATTTTGAAACACCATCTCTGCTGGCATAAGTTCCGGCCAATATGCGGGCATGCGCACGTACGTTACCCCCGTCACCGTAAACAACATATCCTGTAATTCAACCGTTTGCGCTGCACCGTGAATGTTTGCGTTATCCACGATCAGGTAATCGCCTTCTGCTAAAATTCCATTATGACACGCATCAACCAGGGACTCGAAATAATCAAGCGCGTTGTTGGAACCATCCCTTATAGATAAAAGAGACCCCCCTCTCGGATGTGTCAGACTAATTAAATAAGTGACGCTGAAGGCGGTTCTCGCTGCTTCTAACATGTGCCTGGTTCGTACGATTCGCTGTTCAGGCGGACCCGGCTTTGCCTCGACCGACTGCAGTCTGTGCAACAATAAAATTTTACCCACAAGCATTACTAGCAAAGAACAAGTATCCCTACTTACCCCAGTTTTCAAAATGCGATTCATCCAAGTATTTAAGCCTAGCGGAATCTGGTTGGCGCACCCAGCTGATGAAATCAATTGCATATAGCAAATTGTGCACTGTATACTTGTTCGGGTTGGTATTAGAAGCCTTTTTTGGTACCCATTGGAAAACTTCCTTTCGTATTCTCGCTACTCTCTTTGCACCCGCACCTTGCGACCCTGGCACTAACTACACAATTCACAAGACTCTGAGCACAGTCAACTCATTCCCCCGGGTCTCGAGTCGGGAAAAAAATCAGACTAAGAATTCCCACCCGTGACCCGGGGGTCAGTAACCAAACACCTGCTCTTTCGGTGGCAAAAAAATTGCAACTGTCAGAGAGAAGAAAGAGATAAAGAGAGAAAGAGAGAACCGAAGAAGAAGAACAAAAAGGAAAAAAAGAAGAAAAGAAAGAAAAGAAAAAAAGAAAGAAAAAAAAGAAAAAAAAAGAAAAAAAAAGCAAGCAAAACAAAGCAGACGAGTACCCATGTCCAGCCCTGCTGTTGTAGAAAATCTACAATTTGCTCATCTGTCAACGCTGGCTCTGGGCAACCAAACCATGAGCAAACAAAGAGGCAAACACATGAACATACAATACAAACAAATACCTTTGCGCCACATATAAAAACATGCCCACTCTAAAGGTATTTGATCCGGCCACTCCAATGTGCTGTAGCGTCTTCCACCGTGGGCACCTCGAGCAAAAACAAAAAAACAAATTCAAAATGTGCCACGAGACACACACACACACACAGACAGACACACACACATACACAGAGACCTGGATGGAATGTGACATCCTGCGCTTTCCGATCCCAGTAGGCAGCTTTCGACCAGGTCCTACCTAACCCTGCCCCACCGGGCGCGATCACACAGTCAAAAAAGCGGTTGCAATGTACACTTTTGGTACCATCGTTCTTGCCGCATGGCGAACTCCGACCTCCTGCACGTTTCTCGCAAGGACGAATTTGGACCTTATACTGTCCACCTCGGTACTAGACAGCCTAGGCGCAAGTCGCCTTATCTCCAAATCCAAAGACAGGGGGTCCAATGCCATACTGGCAGGGACTTCGTGCACAGCACCTTCGCCGAGTTGTGAGTTCGAAAATGAAACAACCCAAACCCGAAGAAAGGAAGCACGCGGCTGTCCGGCCAAAAACCCGTTCACAAAAAGGCAGCAGAAAGCTGTCCGGCCACACTTTTTCCTGAAAAATTGGTGGGCGGTGATCTTTTTTTTTTCTCGAAAGGTTGGTCGGCGATCGCTGGGCGGTTTGGGCGGGATCTTGATCTTGAGAGACTACTCTCAACATGTCCGAAGTCGCCAGGACGCTCCCAAGTCTTATTGAGCGTGGCAGAAGCCACAACTCAAGAAGACATTGGAAGCAAAAACAAGAAGACATAGGTACCTTCTTTTTCTTTGTTTTGAAAAACCTAATAATCACTTGTTTGGTTTGTGAGTGCATTGCATGGCGTTGGACTCGGTGCCGTACGACCCCTCCTACGACGACATATTCACCTGCCGTGACGGTCCCCCAGGTTCTTGCTCTTTTCTGCCTCTGTTTCTGCTGCCTTGTCCTTGTGCTTCTGCGTGCTGTGTCTCATTCTCATGTTCTTGTTGTCCTTGTCGTTGGTGTTGCTGTTGCTGTTGTTTGTTGTGTTTGTTTGTCTTTTTGGTTGACGAGGCGTCAAAACGGAAATAAGCCGCCAGCACAACATGTGGACAGTCAGAGAAAGAGAGATCGCTCAAAAAAAAGAGAATTTCGCGATGCTGACAAGAGTCCCTGCAGTCGAGGAGCCCCCGCAGGTGGGTTTGTTGTCGAAAGCGTAACAGGTGAGAAAATGACCTGTCCTAACTCCACCGTGTGGAAAATTATTTCCACACGGTGCAAATACGAAACAGAAAGGAGAGACTGCGCCCTGGCTTGTCGGGCGGGATAGGAGGTCCTTCGTTTGCATTTTGTTGCCTTTGCCTGCCCATGTTGTATGCTGCAGGTCCTGTTTCGCAAAATGACGGAGGACGAGGAAAACGCTCGAGAGGTAAGTAACTCCTTACTTTTCTTTTTTTGCTTTTTTTTGTCTGTCTACTTTTCTTTATTTTTTCTGTCTTTACCTTGTATTTTTTTTCATGCTGCCCCCTTTTTTTTTGTTCAAAGTTTCTTTCTTTTTTGCTCAGACTGCTTCCTTTTTTTTAATTTATTCATTAGTATTGCTTGCTGATGGGTGTGGATGGTGTCCCTTCTTGTTATCCGGGGACCACTTTTACTTTTCTTTATTTTGTCTGTCTTTACCTTGTATTTTTTTCATGCTGCCCACTTTTTTTTTTGTTCGAAGTTTCTTTCTTTTTTGCTCAGACTGCTTCCTTTTTTTAATTTTATTCATTAGTATTGCTTGCTGATGGGTGTGGATGGTGTCCCCTCTTGTTATCCGGGGAGCATGCTTACTTTTCTTTATTTTTTCTGTCTTTACCTTGTATTTTTTTCATGCTGCCCACTTTTTTTTTTGTTCCAAGTTTCTTTCTTTTTTGCTCAGACTGCTTCCCTTTTTTTAAATTTATTCATTAGTATTGCTTGTTGATGGGTGTGGATGGTGTCCCTTCTTGTTATCCGGGGACCACTCTTACTTTTCTTTATTTTGTCTGTCTTTACCTTGTATTTTTTTTTTCATGCTGCCCACTTATTTTTTTTGTTCGAAGTTTCTTTCTTTTTTGCTCAGACTGCTTCCTTTTTTATAAATTTATTCATTAGTATTGCTTGCTGATGGGTGTGGATGGTGTCCCTTCTTGTTATCCGGGGACCACTCTTACTTTTCTTTATTTTTTCTGTCTTTACCTTGTATTTTTTTCATGCTGCCTACTTTTTTTTTTGTTCCAAGTTTCTTTCTTTGTTGCTCAGGCTGCTTCCTTTTTTTTATTTATTCAGTAGTATTGCTTGCTGATGTGTGTGGATGGTGTCCCCTCTTGTTATTAATAATAATAATAATAATAATAATAATAATAATAATAATAATAATAATAATAATAATAATAATAATAATAATAATAATAATAATAATAATAATAATAATAATAATAATAATAATAATAGTAATAGTAATAGTAATAGTAATAGTAATAGTAATAGTAATAGTAATAGTAATTCTAATAATAATAATAGTGCTTCTCAGTCAATGGCGAATGCATTTTTGCACATGTGCCTCCATCGTCTCACCCGCGAGGGGAGTACGAAGATTTGACGATAGGCTCTACTGACACCCCCGCAAGGCAGCTCCAAGCCTTCCAGACAGACCATTACTTTCAAAGAAAATATCCTTTGAAAATACTGTCCCCGACGGGAATCGAACTGGCGACAGGTCCCAGATGGTAGACCTTAACCACTGGGCTATCGCGGTGCCACAATAATAATAATAATAATAATAATAATAATAATAATAATAATAATAATAATAATAATAATAATAATAATAATAATAGACTTATCAGTCAATTGGCCTTTGATCCTGTCGGACATGTGCCTTCATTGGTAGCACGGGGCCGTTCGGTGACGCGGCTCCGCTCCAAAGACTCGACTGGCGGTGCAATGTGCAAATGAGCGTGCTGTGCATGTGCAAGTGGGTGCAAGGAGTGAGAGGAGTTATCTGCCGAGAAGAAGTCCGCGACGCTGCGCTGACCTCCACCTACAACAGATCTAGCCAGACATTCTACCTGACTAGGCCTTCCCCTCCTTCTACCCAATTCCTGAACGACCGTGAGGTCGATCACTTCCTCCTCCTCCTCCGCCCCCTCTGCCTCCCTGATCTGCGCCTCCAACTCCTCCCACTCCTTCCAGATGGTGGCAACAAACCTTCCTAACTCCTCCTCCACCTCTTCTGGGACAGGGATAAACAAAACGCCGAGCATCGCCGCCATCTTTTCATCCTCCCCCTTCAGCCATTCCTCTTTGAAGAGCCTCATCTCCTCCTCCGCCTCCCGCAGTTCCCTGTGATAAAGCCCTCCTCGATTCAGCATGAGGGGCTGCCGGGCTTGCGCCTCATCGATAAACTTAAACAGTGCCTCACGAGAGCTCGCAAACGTTGGGCAATGCAGCAGGAAGTGACGTAACGACTCGTTAACCTCAGTGCCACACAAGGCGAAACAGCTTGAGCAGTCCGGCGAGCATGAGCCAAATTTGGATCGGTAGAGGCGAAGGCGATTGTTGCAGCTCAACAATCGCCTTCTGATAAGGTTGTGACTTCCCCCCTCCAGCGCCCGCCAACGTGGGAAAGCAGAGCGGGAAGACATCTGGCTAAGCAGCACCCTAAGCCCATCAGAGGGCTTAGCCTGCCAGCTACTTCCTGCCGGACAGACCATTGCTTTACCACCTCGTTCCAGTTCGCCAGAGCGGCCCGCCAGTCCTTATCATCTACCGTGCCATCTTCGTTCACGACCCGCTTGAGCGCATCCAAGCCCTCCCGCAGCCTGTGATCTGCTAAAATCAAATCTTCCGTATCTTCCTTCCATTTGCACCGACCCGTGTTGTAAAGCCTGCGTGTTAGCTCTGTGTTGCCCAGTAACTCGATGCGCCCTAGGAACCGAAGCCGGGCCGCCTTGGCAAGGATGCTAAAACTCGGCGTGCGGCCTAAACCCCTGGTGATGCAGCCGCTTGTGCGCGTACCAACACCCAAGATGACCCGCAGGGGCGCTACCAACGCGCCCTCCAGCTTACTCAGCTTGTTGGCGCCCGGCAGATCCCAAAAAGCCGATGCGTAAAGCAACTTTGCGCCAACCATTTGCTGCCAATTCATCAGCCGAAGACGCGCTGGAACTTCGTGGGCAATCCAGAGGGGGTAGTAGGCAGCCGTTCCCGCTACAGTGATTTCCGCCGCCCGCTTCGCTTGCGGTTTATCGGAGAGGGTGTCCGTGAGCAGAACTCCCAGGTATTTGTAGTGGTCGGTGACGTTGAGAACCTTGCCCCGGAACCTCACGCATGGGGGCGACTTTTTTGACTTGGCGTGCCCGTATATCGGCATGACTTCCGTCTTGCCCGGTTTCAGGTTGATTTCAAGCCGATAGTCCTCCACGAATGTCGCCACGACATTTACAATCTGTTGAAGCTCCGTGACACTATGCGCAATTACCGCAACGTCGTCGTCGTAAAGCAGGGTCCGTATGTCTTCGATGCGGTTGAGGTCCTCGATCTCCAACTCTTTCGCGATTCGGACCGTTAGCTCATCCATGAAGACGTTGAACAGCGACGGTGACAACGGCGACCCTTGCTGAACTCCCATCTCTTCCAGCACTTCACCAGTGAGTTCGCCATCGACTAGCACTCGCGATGACGTTGTTCGGTAAAAACGCCGCAGAATGCGATAGAACTTGCCCTGTACCCCCATCTGGGTTAGCATCTGAAACAACCCGGCCCGCCAAACCGTAGGGAATGCCTTTCTCAGATCCACGAACAAAACGAAAGAACGGAGGCCAGCTTGTTGTCTAAGGCGCAGACGCTCCTTAAGGACAAAAATCTGGTCCCCCGTACTACGTTTTGGCCGGAACCCACCCTGCTCTGGGCGAAGCCTGCCCGGCTGATCGATGAAAGCCGTAAGCCTCGCCGCCATAAGGGACAGATACATCTTACCCAGACAGCTCAGAATCGCGATGTCTCTCCAATTTTCCGGATCGGTTGGGTCGCCTCCTTTTGGGATGTTGACGATAATCGCTTTGCCCCAGTCGCTGAGGGTGTATTCGCACGATTTCAACCAGTTGAAGAAGCGCACCAGAAAGCTCACAATCCGCGTGCCTCCGTACTTGAGCATCTCGTTCTTGATCTTATCCGGTGAGCACGCTTTGTGATTCTGGAGATTTTCCTGGCAGAGCTCCACTTCCTTCTCGGTGTAATCATAGTCCAGCGGGCCCGTCTCGGCTTGCGCCATGGCCTCGAATTGGTCGCGCAGGTTGTCGTTATACTGGAAGGTTTCGCGGGCCTTCCGCTCGGGCTCAATCCGCGCTGCTTCCTCATCGGAACCGACTTCCTCTACACATGCATCCTCCAAAAACTGGTTTTCTTTGGGGACCACCATACGTCGGCGGTATTCTTCCCATTCTTGTAGTTTTTCCCGGAGTGTGCATGCCAGAGCGCCATCGGGCTTACGAACAGGAGCAGAAGCTTTGGACCGCCGAACCCCGCCCAAACGCTTTGACAGCTTCCAGTACGTGGCCATGGTAGCGCTCCTGAAGTTGGCAGCGGTGTCATTCTGGACCCGCTTCCACGCTTGCTCCTTCTTCTCCTTGCATGACCTTCTGACCGCCTTCCTCGCTTCTTTATATCTTTGCCAGGCCTCTCGGTTGGCCTCATTCCTTCGCCAGAGGCCGTATGCCTCTCTCCGTCGCGCAATCGCTTCCCTAAGACTCTCATCAAACCATGCATTAGTAAACCCTGGCCTAATCACCCGAACTCCCAAGACCTTCGCGGCTGCGCCCGTGAAAGCTCGGACCACTAAGCTAGCGACCCTATCTACCTCCTGCTGAAGCTCATCCGGGTCCTCCACTGCTGATAGATCTGGGAGGCCATCTGGCAACAGCCCCGATATACCAGCTGTAAAGGTCTCGTCGTACTTCAACCTAAGCTTAGACAGCTCACTCTCCTTACCCTCAACTACCCTGCCTATCAAGCGCTCTGCCTTGAATGCTTTGTACCTCTTTACCTGCTTTTTGGGGGGTGGCTGTCCCCCCCAGACCAGTTCCGCCCACACAGCTTTGTGGTCGGTATCAAGGTCTACCTCGTCGACGCCGAAGCTCGCCTCCTCCGCCAGCTCGGAAGAGACGCAGATGTAATCCAGCAGATGCCTTCGTCCACCTACATTTTCCTGCCTAGACCACCAATATTTGTCCCCCCGTGGTTGCGAAAACCCACTGAGATTGCGCAACCCCGTGGCAACAAGCATCGCAGCCAGCAACTCACCATTCTCACTCCTAACCCCTCTACCCCTCTCATCTATCTTGCCAAAGGGGCCCACCACTCCCTCCTCCCGCGCTATTCTGGCGGGCCCCAGCTTAGCATTAGCATCACCAACCGTAACCACATGACCTTTGGTGGCGAAGTAGAAGACGGCCGCCTGCCACGCCTCATAGGCTGCAATAGATTCCTCTCGTTGATTTTCTTGGGGGAAGTAGCCGTTGCCGACGAACACATCCGACGCCGTCGCGCTCCCAGACGACAGCCTCACCCACAATTGCCGTGGGTGTGGAACAGGCGCCTGTACAATGGTAGCGCACGGTGCCAGATAGTTGGCCACCAACGTCAAGACTCCCCCCAAGAGACGCGAGCCCGCACCAGTTGCAGCCGCTTTGCCGAGGACTGCGAAGCCGTCGACTTGGAGCTTCTCCACCTGCGACGATAGGCTGTGCTCCTGGACTCCGACGATCACCCAGCCTCGCTCCTTGTAGTGCTCCGGCCATTCCCCAAAGCCTGGGCTATCTGCACCCACTTTGCCTTGCCAATTATGTGAGGCCACCCTCAGTGGGAAGCCTTTCACAAATTGGGAAGAACGAAGCTGGTGCCGATGCCTGCGCTTCGGTTGAGCCCGCCTGGAGCCCTCCGCCACCCTCCACGGCCCATCCTGCACCCTCCGCCCCAGCTCCTCCAGCTCCCGCATCCCGCCCCACTCTGCCAAGGAAGATTTACCGCTTGAGGCTTCGCCCTGGGGCTCGTCGACTTCCACGTCAAGCACGCAGTAGCCAAACCCCTGCTTGCGAAGCTCCCTCTGCATCTCTACATACTGGGCACCCCCCCGTGCAGCCCCGCTGCTTCTCTCTTTCCCGGAAAGTCCTACCCGTCGCAACGTGAACCTTTCCCGTGAAGAACTTACGCTCCCGCAGCACCTGCACCATCTTCTCCGCCTCCTCACAAGACGCACATTTAATCCGCAAATGCCGCCCGCTACCTCTGCCCGCGAATTCCACCTCGACTTCCCCGAGACTGAGAATTCGGAGCTCTCGCGCCATGACCACTGTCTGAGAGACATGCGATAGCCCCCATACTATGCAACATCTCTTATCCAGCTCATTTCGTACCTTCCTCCGCCACCTCCTCGGTGGTGGTACCGCTTGCCACACGCCGTGACCAGACCTTTCCGGACGTGACTTCTTTTCCGAGGTTGGGGAGGGTGATCGAGATGCAGCAGGATTGCTGGCTCTACGTGATTCAGGTTGCCCGTCAGGTACGCGAGCACTCGACCACCCCACCCCGGCCGAGTAGCCATCGCCACCCGCAGGCGCACTCCCACGGGGAACGTCTAAACCTGAAGGATTACCGCCTTGACCCATAGGGCCAGCACTAGCGGCCGCGGTCTTCGCATAAGAACCTGACATAAGTGGTATGGGACCCCGGTGCCGCATTGATCGAGTTGTAAACTCGATAAATGAGGACCCAGGTGGGGTTATTTAAAGCTCAACCCTTAAAAAGCATACGTGTACGTATGTATAGGAATACACACAAACACTCACCTGCATCCGTAACCAGGCACGAGGCAGGACCCGCTGTGCATCATCGAGGTAGGTGTCGTGGCAAACCACCCTGCGTCCGATAAACGCTGCAAGTGAGTCATCTACCGAGAGCACAGAGTGACAGGCCTGTGCACGTGTACCCACCACCCCATAACCCTCCGCCAGAGCAACCCCATGGCATCCGCAGGATGAGCACGAAGAGTGCTGAGAGAGAGGGTGAGCCAGGAGCCCCGCTCCGGTCCGTCGTTACTTTGGTCATTTAGTCGTTTCAAGGCTTGTGGTAAGGTGTAGGGCCTCTCGCCTTCGTACAAACTCCGACGGACAGTAGTTTGGTTGACCATCCTTCGCGGTGACCCTCTGAACACAACCCCCTCCCCAGTGCCCACCCCTTGTGATTCCAGAGGCCACCCCGAGCCAAGAGCCATGAGTATGATGAGCAACTCACATGAGTTACTCTCAGTAATTGGGACCCGTCTCATAAATCAATGGAACGCTTATCGTGCGCCCCTCATAGGCTCAGCCCGCCCATGTGAAAGCTAGGCCTCGCCCAAAGCAAAGCAAAGCAAAGCAAAAAAAAAAAAAAAAAAAAAAAAAAAAAAAAAAAAAAAAAAAAAAAAAAAGAGAGAGAGAGAGAGAGAGAGAGAGAGAGAGAGAGAGAGAGAGAGAGAGAGAAAAGAGAGAGAGAGAGAGAGAGAGGCCGCCGTGGCTCGCCCGCAATCCAGCTGGGTGCACCTCGTCACAACTACTCATCGGCGTGAGCTCATAGCTGTGTGCGACATAGATACAAGAGCAAGAGGAGAAACAGTGTGCCAGCGTGGATGTGTGGGTGAGGCAGTGCGGTGAGGCAAAGCAGCGATGCCAGTCGAATCCCTGGAGACGGAACCTAGCATCAAAAACATCGTATAAGTCTACCCCAGGCCTCCATCCACCGAGTGGTGAGCTCGATAAAAGAAGACCCGAGTGGGGTTATTTAAAGCTCAACCCTTAAAAAAGCATAAACATGTACGCCGCCAGGAACCCAACAACAATAACATAGCAGCCAGGAACCCAACAACAATAACATAGCAGCCAGGAACCCAACAACAATAACATAGCTTCCGTAACCAGCCTTCAGGAATCCTCAGTTACCCGCCCCCGTAACCAGGCCAGAGACGTGACGTACTATGCATCATTGAGGTGTCGTGGCAAGCCACCCTGCGTCCGATAGAAGCTACAAAAGAGTCATCTACCGAGAACACTAAGTGACAGGCCCGGTCACATGCACCCAACACGACCCGACCCTCCGCCAGAGCATCCCCCTGGCATCCGCAAAGTGAGCACGAGGGGTTCTGGGAGAGAGGGCGAGTCAGGAGCCCCGCGTCCAGGCAGTCGCTACTGTGGCAGTTGAGTGATTTCAAGGCTTGTGGAAATGTGTGGGGCCTCTCGCCTTCATACCCACTCATACCGACAATAGTTTAGTTAACCAACCTGTCCAGTGACCCACTGAGCCCAACCCCCTCCCTCAGATAACCCCCACCCCCCGCACTCACCCCGAGTGATACCGGAGGCCACCCCGAGCCAAGAGCCGTGAGCGTGGTGAGAGAGCTTCTCTCAGTAAAAGTTCCCGTCTCATGAATCAGTGGAGCACTGATTATGTACCCCTCATAACAAGCTGCCAACGGCCCCAACCCCGCCGTGTGGCGGTGACACCCAACCATGTATTGGTGCCCCCCAAAATAATAATAATAATAATAATAATAATAATAATAATAATAATAATAATAGTGCTTCTCTGTCAATGGCTGATGCATTTCTGCACATGCGCATCCATCGTCTCACCCGTGAGGGGAGTACGAAGAATTGACGATAGGCTCTAATGACACCCCCGCAAGGGCAGTTCCAACACTTCCAGACGGACCGGTATGTTCAATGAAAATACTGGTGGCACCGACTGGAATCGAACTGGCGACAGGGCCCAGATGGTAGAACTTGACCACTGGGCTATCACGGTGTCCATAATAATAATAATAATAATAATAATAATAATAATAATAATAATAATAATAATAATAATAGTGCTTCTCTGTCAATGGCTGATGCATTTCTGCACATGCGCCTCCATCGTCTCACCCGTGAGGGGAGTACGAAGAATTGACGATAAGCTCTAATGACACCCCCGCAAGGGCAGTTCCAACACTTCCAGACGGGCCGGTATGTTCAATGAAAATACTGGTCCAGAAAATAATAATAATAATAATAATAATAATAATAATAATAATAACAATAATATTACAATTGAGCCTTTTATGCATAAAAGCTCATGGTGTGAAAGTGTTGAAGTGGTACTTCGATGGACCGGTGCATGGAGGGATGTTACAGAAAAATTTTCCTGACTAGAAATTTCATAAAAACCTGGTAGGGGCCGTTGCAAGTTGCCGTACAATGGCGCGACCAAGTAAACCGCACACATTGAGAAAAGCCAAAAAGAGACTGTGAACCGTATTAGCAAACAACCCTCCGGATCGGAAATGCTCCGGAAGCAGTTTCTGAAACAAAAACTAGAAAAAAATTGTCCGAAAAGCTCATTTAATCAAAACCAACAGTAATCACTTTTATGCATAAAAGCAAAAAGTGTTGAAAAGCGCAGAAATTTTCAACACTTACTCCTTGACCTGCGATGCAGCTGCAATCTTTTGAAAATTGTGCCAATTCATGTGGCATGTTTCGTTGCAAAAAAAACCTTCGCAGTGGTAACCATCGTTGACGGCACAATCACCGAGTGCCTCATTGTAGCAACCGACCGAGCAGGGCGGTTTGTTCGATGCATCACCGGACGAAGACGACGAAGCGGATGGTTCGTGAAGAAGATGATTGTCCATCTCACAGTGCACGACACCTCCAAGCTGGAGGTCAACCTCACCTTTGCAATTAAAACAGCTTGAAACGCTATGTAGAGCTTTTATGCATAAAAGGGTCACATGAGAAATTTCCAATGTGGAGCTTTTATGCATAAAAGCTCCACATTGGCAATTGCCAATGTGTCCCTTTTATGCATAAAAGCAAAGCACAGAACTACCTGGGCATCGGTGGCAGCCACCGTGGCGGACTGCTTAGCCAGGTCTTGGAGCATTTCTTTTGTCCTCTTGTTCAGCTGTTCTGCATGCAAAAATGGAATTCATAATTTGTTTTTTCAACCGCAAAAAACGGGGAAAAGCACATGGACATTTTTTAAAAAAACGAGACCACACATTCAAATCAAAGTAGTCAAACAACCAAGACGTTTCAAACACAAACACAAACACAATGCAAACAAGACAAAAACAAGCACAAGTGAAAAGAGAAGAAGACTGGTTGGTGCTTTGTCTGTAGCCCCCCTCACAAAGATGTCTTGCAACGACTCATCCCAGGTCACATCCTGTGGCAGTTTGGCCTTGTTGCCCTCATGCAAACACTTAACCTCTGCGAGGGAAACGCGTTGTGGCTGTTGCTTGTTTGGATCAAACACACTCACTTGCCACATTCTGCCTGTTGGAGTACTAGTAGAACCAAACTTGCTGACCAAACCGATGCTCGAGCTTCCAATCTTGGTGTCAGTCTCAACCAAAGGACTGTTCGAGACAAACAGCTCAAGCTTCTCACTTACCCACCAGTGCAAATGTTCAAACGCCTTGTTGATGCTCTTGTCAGACACCAGCTCAAAGTGACTTTGAAGAGTGTGGACAACACAGCAACGAAGCAAAACTGTCCAAAAAGACTTTTTTGCTCAAGCAAAAAAGAAAAACGATTGGCCTGAAGCAAAACCCCTGTTTTTTTTTCAAAATCATAACAAGGGGCCAGCCGATTCCATAAAACAAAATGTTTCGGAAAGTGCCAATCGGTCAGTTCCAGACAATCGAACTTGAAAACGAACTGTCCAAAGTGGTTTTGGGCAGTGGTGGCACCAGAAAAATGTTTTGGTTCCGACCGTTTCTGCTTTTATGCATAAAAGCTTCACATTTGAAACCGCCAAAACGACTTTTCTCGTACCCTGAATGGGTCGTCTGATGCATCAAATCACAGTTAAACCATTTATGCATAAAATCTAATCGTGTAAAATGACCTTTTGATGCATTTCCAAAATGTGCTTTTTTCATATTCTTAGGTGCAGGTACCTTTCAGCACTGATAAGCCATTTTGAAGGGATGGCGAAAGAGCTTCAAACCCCTCCTCGTCGACCAGACTGCATGATGATCTGCCAAACTGATCTGAAACTTCGCAAAGTTTTACAAGTACACTGCCCAACCTTGCACTCAACAAGCATGAAAAACAAAAAATTGTTTGTTTAGGTGATTTCCTGAGTTTCGGATTCGAAGCATGGTTGAAAACCTTTGATCAAGACAGACTTCATCGATTCTGGTCCCAAATGACAACTGTTAAAAAGTCAATATGGGAGTTTGCGTAAGTTAGACAGCTTTCAGACCAGAACTTTGATTACAGAAGGCAAAGAAGGTTTTGCATCTTTTTTTTACTTAGTACTTTCTTGTAAAAATTATACAGTAAGTGTTTGCACACTCTGTCCAGTGAATGTTTGACATTTCCGGCAAGGACAGAAAGTCTCAGTTTGTACCCCCGGAAACTCATCTGAAGTAAGCAAATGAATCATTTTTATGCATATTTTCAAATGTGGCATTTTCCAAAGAGGGTTCTAAGGAATCGAAAGGATTAAAATGGTTTTGGGCTGTGGTGGCACCAGACACAGAAAATGGTCCCGACCGTTTCTGCTTTTATGCATAAAAGCTCAAATTGGAAACCGCCAAAACGATTTTTCGCGTACCCTGAATGGTGACACCTGATGCCTCAATTACAATTGAGTTTTTTATGCATAAAAGCTCATGGTGTGAAAGTGTTGAAGTGGTACTTCGATGGACCGGTGCATGGAGGGATGTTACAGAAAATTTTCCTGACTATAAATTTCATAAAAACCTGGTAGGGGCCGTTGGAAATCGCCGTACAATGGCGCGACCAAGTTTAATATAAATCAGTGACATAAATCTAGTAAATCTACATTCTACTAGTTCTCTAATGGAATATATAAAGATAAATATTCCGGTTGAAATTAAACTAGACGAACAGTTGATATCCGGAAAGGACACTTTGTGGTTCACAGGAAATGCGAGAACTGAATTACTTTAATGGTAACAATAGAAATAGATTAAGGTAATCGCAAGACGCATTAATAGAACAATATATGACTGTCAATTTAACTGATTATGGTATGAAGAACCAATAATATGGAAATAATACAGTTCCTCAGGCACTGGATGCCAATATGTAAATACTGACTGACCGACCGGACTAATTAAATGACTGATTTACTATTTAACAGTACAATTGTACTATCAGCTCCCCCTTAAATCAGGCAGTACTAACCAGAATAGTAATAATAACTGTGACAGATATCCCTATCAATGAAAAGCAAAACATTAATACCGACAATCTAATAATAAATAATAATCAGTATCGATGATTAATATTATTAGGATTGTCATAAATCACAGACATTAAGAGCAGCTACTTGACGTTGACAAGGTTGACGATGAATGTCCCCTTACGGACTCGATCCCTCTTTCGTTCGAATGGCTGCTTCCCCAACGGCTTGGTGTTAAGATCTGCCATGTTGTTTTCATCGTCCGTAGACATAACGCGCACTTTGCCTTCCTTGACGGCTTCGCTAATAAATGCCATTTGAACCTTCAGGTGCCTTTGGCGACGCGTAAATATTCGGTTATTGGCACCAAGCACTGTAGCAGCATTATCGACGTAAATGACAGGAGTCTCCGTCATAAAACCCCGTAGCTCATTACTTGGGTCTACCGGAATTTGTTTGAGTAAATTCGCAATACCGATCACACGTTACATGCATCGGAATAGGCCCCTCGACTCAGCCTCGGGTCGAGGTCGCAACCCGTCGCAGCTTGCACGAATCCGAATCGATGACCCCATTCGCAAGCAGCACCATCCCCCCGACCTCGAACGACGCTCACTCTCCATCGCGAAGGACGAATCCGACCAGCATAGCAAGTTACGATTCCCATTCGAGGTATAGTGCAACCCCTGCTCAGCTTGGCCAATGACGTAGCGAAACAACTGTTCCGCCGCCGCGTAATCAAACTCAGCCGGTTTGGACTGAAGTTCAGCCAACTTGGACAACGGTGCAACAATCTCCCACAACACACACCTAGTCCATCCAAGATCGCCACAGATCTTCATCGGAGAGAGTACCGTTCAAACTCAGAGGAGCGACGAGGAGATCCATTGGACGCAAGCCAAGGCACAGACACAGGCGTCCACGGTTTCCCATCAGTGCGTGGGTACTTTCGAATAAGATCCATGATGTACTCCCTCACAGTCACATTGGTGTGAAACACCCCATCATCATCGACGTACTGCCACACCTCTCTTCCCAACAAGACTTTCATGGGTTTATTCACCTTAATGGTTCCCTGCCGCTCACGTAGACGGCCCCAAAACCAGTCAGAATAATCCACACTGGGCGCCGCCAAGGCGTAATCGTCGACATGCGTGACCGCCAGCACCGTCTTCTTGGTATTTGGATCAACGCCCATGAAGAGGCATTTATCATACAAGTTCGCCTTCAACCCCACGCTCTCGTAAAACGGAAGAACACACCTTGTATGGTAAAGGTGCCCGAATCGTGCAGTCCGTTAACCCTCGCCCATGCCTCGAAGTAGTGGTCCTTTGGAATATATTCCACCGGCATCCTCAGGTAGACAGGCGTATCCCGCCTAGCCTTGAGAAAAGCAGACTCATCATCACCCGCCTCGAGGAACACACGCTGCAGAGTAGCCAGAGCAAAGATTGCTCGTATAGCCAACTCGTCGGGCGTTGGTATCACAACATCGCCACAGTCGATGCCCTTGCGTTGCTGAAAGCCCTTCGCTGCTACACGCGACTTTTGTTCAATGCACTCCTCTCCCTGGAAGCGGTCAAAGTCCGCAAAGCGAACTCCAATTATCCTCGTTCCCTTGGGAACGTCCTGCTTACGTACCAGTTTGACAGCCCCCAGGTTTAAGTGCTTCTGGATGTCCTTGAGTCGAGACTCTACGAACCTAGGCGCTTTATTTGCCTCCTTGACCGGAACTGGGACCGTAATAACCAGTAGAGTACCAGGCTGGTGAGAGGCCTTGCCACTGGGGTCGCCATAGACGAGCAAATCCGCAGTGGAGACAGCCGGATCCACGTCCTCCCCCTCAAGGGGCAAGACATCAAGCAGAGGAAGATCAGACACTCCCCCCCCCCCCCCCAACCATCGAGTAGCAGCTGCGTACATCATTCCCTTTCGGACGCCTCACTCGCTTTTCCCCATTCGGCACGACATTGCCAGTTGAAACAGCAGCACCATCCCACTGCTTGGGCACACCCTTGTTGCTCGTAACAGACGAAGAAGACCCAATAACACAGGAGCAGCAGCAGACGGACCTACCCCACTGACTGTACCATCCCCATCCCCCCCTTTCTGTTGCAGAGGGGAGTCGGACCCATCAGGCGTCACCTTACCTATCGAAGCACTACAAAGCATCACCACCAAATGAAACACGCCGAGAGACCAACGGCACAGTAGAGAAGACGTCGCCAGAGGGAAAATCGACCGTTGGGTTCCCACCATCAACCACATAATTCCCGTCGTCTTGGCAATGAAGAGGGTCTGACTGGCGTCGTCGTCGCTCTTCTTGCTCTTCCTCCTCGTGCTCCTGCTCAACCGAAGCTTCAACCAAACGAAGTAGCTCCCACGCCTGTGCGCCATAGAATTTCCTCCAGTCTGGAACGGCACCGTGCCCCTCCAGGTCTGACATCACAAAATCAGAAGCCAAAGTCTTATCAATCCCACTCTTCGGATAGATAGATGGCCACCCAGCGATGTGGTCCACGAAGTCGAGGTTCTTCTCTTCTACCACCTTTCTCCTCGTAGTCGACCAGACGAAATAGGATGAAGTCTCTAATAAGTGTCCGAGATAGCTAACTCAGACGTCGTCGAACTCCCCTTAGAGCTCCCTAGATGTCGGTAGCAAAGGCAGCCAAAGACATGCCAGAACGATAGATGTGAGAGCTTCCGTCCAAAGTAGACTTCATAACGAGGCTTCCCATTCTTATAGGGAACAGCATTGATGATAAAGACAGCATGTAGGGCGGCATACCCCATAAATTGGTAAGGTACACACCTTGCCACCATTAAAGCTCGTGCAATCCTAAAAACCTGCTTCAGCCAGGACTCAGCGATTGCATTCTTGTTCGGGTCGTACTTGCTACGCATAGGCAATACACCATAGGTTCGCAGATGATCCTTCAGGGAAGTAGAGATCCACTCGCCATCCGACCTGAACTACTTGAGCTTGTTGCCCGCATGGGTCCTCCCCAACGCCATCACATGCCCCAGATGCCCCACACAGACTTCAGCCGTTCTCTCCTTTAGTAGGAACGCAAATAAACAGCGTGTAGCATCATCAACGAAGAGAAGCAAGTAGTTGTAACCTCCATAAACCGGCTGAGGAAACTTTCCAGTACTATCTCCACTCAATCCCTTCCCCGCACGGTCCATAACAGTGAGATGTGCACCAGAGTACGATGGTTTAAATGTTGAATGCGTGAGCCGACAGACCACACACTTGCCGAAACGCCCAGAGCCCGCCAGAGCACCAGCATCAACCACCACCCATTCATGCTCATGCGCCTTGAGCAACGCGGCTGTAGGTTTGGGACCGATATGACCATACAGATCATGTAGCAAGCTACCACTCACCTTGTATGGTGCCTGCTGTCTTTTAGGTGGTCCCGAGTATAACAGGGTCCCAACATCCTTCCGAGCTGAAGGTAGGAAGCGATAGCGCAAGCTGTCATGCAATACTAGTTCACCAACCATGATTTTCTCCCCATCTGGGATGCAGGTGCATTGTCGCTTCGAAACAAAGAAGCCCTCCCCCTGAAGGTGAGTTGAGTAGCCCTTCTTCTGCAAGCGCCCAGCCGACACAAGCCCCACATGAATGTCCGGTGTTACGTAGGTAGGGTCCAGACGCAAGAAGGAGTCCCCCAGTCCCGTTCCGGCTTCCAACTATGGCCACCCGATGCTTGTCCAGCATTCGCCGTCCACCCAGCCCGTCGACCTCAACAGGTAATTATTGCTTGATCGATGAGACAAGGTGTGACCCACTGGGTAAATGATCATGCGTAGCTGCGCTATCGAGGCACCAGTCTACGAAGGCCGGTCCAGCAGGTCCACAATCATCATACCCATTCACAACATAGAGAGACTGGTCGCTCCCACCATCACCACCGGAGCCCAATGATGACGCATTCACCTCCACAGGTTGCACCGGAGCCTGCCCCTCAGTTTGGACAACAAGTTCCGAAACCGTATACGACCCTCCAACGCCCCCATCTTGTGCCACAACGCCCATCGCAGTGTACTGTCCCCCAGTGCCCTTTCCAACCCCCCCATCGAGGACGCCGGTCACAGTAAACTCCACTCCAGTCGAACGTGGCACCCCTCGCTCCCTCGAACGATAGGGAATCAACTTCGGCAGTGGTCGGGGCAGAGCGTGAGGTTGCTCCCCAGTCCCCACCCTCACAGGCCTCGCCGGAATGTTAGAGGGAACATACCCCATCGGTGCACAAACTTGCATGCGTTGATATCGAGCCATTGCCCTCCGGTAGTCTTGCACATCAATGAAATCCAAAGACCACGGTCCTGGTAGGCCCGCTGGCAGTCTCCCCGAGGGCAACATCGTCCGTCCATATGACGCATCCTTTGCCCTTCGAAGGTAGTCCAGCAGCACATCCACCTCCGGACACGGAGGCTCCACCCGTCCATCGGCACCGATACCATAACACCCTAGATGGTTCTCCATCTTCATCTAGGGTATCATGGCATCATTGACGTCCAACGGTCGGTACAAGACGGTACCCTGCCCTATAACCAGCCTCCGGAAGTACTCCTCCAACTCCACGAATCGAGGATCCTGTTCCGCAGCTTCCGGCCCAAGCACCACCGTTGAGGCCACCGAGTCGGTCCGTTGAGCATCAACTTGTTGACCACCCTCATTCTCCTCAGGTGTGCCAGGCACCACACGAAGGCGATGTTCCAGATCATCGTCCACATCTTCCTCGGACCCCAGTGGCTCCGCCGGCCCAATGTCCCCTTCCATCGGAAGACGTGCAAGATATGGCCCGCCACATCGAAAACGTACCAACCGATGCCAAAGTAGTGCTGCCACTCCGTGCGACTTCACCGAGAGGCCAATCTCCGTGCGATTTCGAGCGAGTTTGGTCCGCATAACCGCATCCCTTACCACACTTGAGCGTATGACAGTGCAATAGTAGCGATGCTTAGGTTGATCAAGCCTTTGACAGTTGTCGCACATAACTCCATCCTCAGGGTCCCGTCCACAACGTTCACACTCCTTCGCCGGCTCCTCCCCAGTCAGGTTAGCCCTCTCGCACTGCTTACATTCAAACTCCCACCATTGTCGCTCCAAGTAGCAGAACAAGAGATATTGTTGCCAATAGAACATCTCGTAGGCGTCGGCATGGTTGAACACCCGATGCACCTGCGCCGCGGCGAACACCAACCTCGGAGCTCCCTGGTCTCTCGTCACCATCGGCTCAGGTATCCAATGCTCGACCGGAGGCATGCGATTAACCACCCCTGCATAGTAGGCGACAGGGTCCATCTCGAAGTACGTAACCACATCACCCGGCCGCGCCCCCACCACAGCGTCGGTAATCTCCCTCTTCACCCTCACCCACACTTCGCCATCCCACCAGCTTAAATTCTGGCTCCTGTTCGCAGGGTCTTCGCGCCTTCCAGACGAAGACGAAGACGAAGACGAAGACGAAGACGGAGACGAAGACGACCCGTGCCCCGATGGCGACGGCAGCCCTTCTCCCACTTTGGAAGCCCCTCGTTTCCGCTCAGTCCCAACCGTACTTGCCGAAGGTGAACCATCCTCCCCCATTACAAGCACTGGGGCTTCGTCTAGCAGGGGGATGGAAAAATCCGCCTACGATGGGTAGACGACCCGGGGGTAAGGGGGGGGTGAGGGCAATCAATGCTCTGCCTTAACGAGTGGGAACCGTAGGTGTCTACGGGTTCAACGCCATGCGGTGTACATACCGGAGATCAATCGACACTTCTGCACTTACCACGGCAATGCCTACATAAAGCAGGTGCAGGCTAGGCAGCGCTATGAGGATTACATGCAACGCTATTGTCCTGAGCACCTGCGGGAGGCTCAGCCGGGGTCAACTGGTGATCATGGGATTGGAGCTATGGATGTTGGAGACGTCGAAGAGCATGTGGTACATTGAACTTTTTTCATAAGTCACGTAGTAGAAATTTATCTTTTTTAATACTTTCAACTTTTTTCATACGTTGAACTTTTTTCATAAGTAGAAATTTATCTTTTCGAGAACTCCCCGTCGAGTCGGCATTCCCAGACAGCATGTAGAGAGATGCCCCATCGTCATAGCCAGGTGAATAAGTCATAAAGGGATCCATGTCGCACGTAGCTCCCACCGATCCAGTGGCTGCGTGCAATGATGCCGGCTTGGAGTCAGCAGATCTGTTCTTGTCCCGAGCCACCCGTTTGAGTAGGTAGGCAAACTTCTGCTTGAGCTCCGGGCAATCCTTCCCTTTGTGGGACTTGTGAGCGGGATTTTTCTGGTAGAAGCACTGATTCGTGCACTCAAAAAATCGGTGACGTGGCGTACAGTTGCCGCAAGCAAAGCAGCACCTGCCCTTGCCCTGGTCCTTCTGACCATCCCGTTGAGCACCATCACCCCGTCCCCCGTCCTGCCCCTTATTCCCTTGTCCCCTGCCCTTGCCATTGCCCTTGCCATCGCCACGCTGATTGCCATTACCCTTATGTTGGCCATAAACGTTGGCAAACGTCACGAACAACGAGCCGTCCCCTGACTGCATTTGCTTTGCACCCCCCCGGGCCTCCCACGTTCTCACTTCCTTGAGAAGGTTGACCCTAAAGACGTCAAACGTCAGCCCCACAGTACGCATCTGCGTACGGTAGAACTCCTCCCAGGATTTTACCCCAGATAGAGCATTAAGCAGTATGCCCAGGCGTGTCATGGACCCAATCTCGTTCCCATGCAGACGATCGCATCTCCGTACGAACTCCGTCAATTGAGAAGGCAGGTCCTTCTGTAGATTAAAGCGGAAGTTGGTCAGTAAGCATTGTTCAGCAAGCAACTCCTCCTGAGTGCTGCCACCGTAGCGTTGAGCCAAACACTCCACCAGGTCGAACGGATCCATTGGCCTCTCAGACAGGGCCTTGCCAGCAACTTAGCCGGCCCGGACAAACATAGATAGATGAAGGAAAAGACCTCCTGTCTAGCTCGCATAACCCCGTTCATCTCCATATCGCTGAGCGCCACATGCTTAGCGTCCGCAGGCTGCTTAGATCGCGTCCCGGACCTTCCCGATTCCTCACGTTTACGTTCCTGTTCCTTTTCCATCATCAACTTCCTGTTCTGGTAATAAAGAATACACTGATCCAGCTTCAACAAAAGATGCTCTCGATGCTTCCCAGCAAGGTATGTAGTTATCTCGTGGTAGGCGTCCCTCCACTTCCTTGTCCCGTATTCCCCGCTGAAACGATGCTCTTTTGCCACAGTCAGAACAGTCGAAGACGATTTCTCCGTAGACGCAGAGTCAAACGCTGAAACGCTCATAACCCTAATGGAATATATAAAGATAAATATTCCGGTTGAAATTAAACTAGACGAACAGTTGATATCCGGAAAGGACACTTTGTGGTTCACAGGAAATGCGAGAACTGAATTACTTTAATGGTAACAATAGAAATAGATTAAGGTAATCGCAAGACGAATTAATAAAACAATATATGACTGTCACTCTAACTGATTATGGTATGAAGAACCAATAATATGGAAATAATACCGTTCCTCAGGCACTGGATGCCAATATGTAAATACTGACTGACCGACCGGACTAATTAAATGACTGATTTACTATTTAACAGTATAATTGTACTATCAGGTTCTAGACATATGCATTCCGCGACCAGATCATTAATATTAGTTTTGGTCTCGAAATTTCAAGTGGCAATTGCAAGAACAGCGCCTTGAAGTGTCTTCAAGCTGCAGCTGTGTGCACGTGAGGGCATCTAGATCTGCCCACACTTGGAATTCGAAACAAATGCTGCCACCAAATGGCCTTGGTCGGTACCACGTCGTACAATCAATATCGATTTGCAAAAAGTTGTAACCTTCGAGATACCCAGCCCACCGAGATCTGCATGCGACTTCGACATGAACGTTAGACCTGACGACGAGATGAGGACACCACCCTCCTCGTGGAAATTTAATATGCATATGGAGTACATGTAGGGTACAACCAAATTCCAGCAGGTTCTATGAAGAAGAGACTACTCACAGTCTGATCGAACAACTGGAGGACATCAAGGACATACATGACGACCTCCTCTTACACCCCGAGTCGGAGCCCTCCTCCCCTTTATCCTTCCCTTCTTCCTTCTCCTTCCCCTCACCACCTTCCACTGCATCTTTCTCATCCCCTTCCTATCCTGCATCCACCTTTCTCCCCTCTACTGTACCACCTTCCTCTACTTTCTCTCCTCCTCTCTCAACATCTACCTCCTTATCCCAGCCGGCCTCCTCTTCATACTCATCCTCGCCCCCATCTCAAACAAATGTGGCAGCCGACCCCACTCAAGAGCATCACAATGCGAACACCTCTACGAAACTAGTTGAGGTTAGGGAACTCCAGCCAGCCCGCTACCAGTGTTTGTCATTATCCCACTTTTCGACATGGGAGCCTTCTGGCGTCTCTACTCAAATACTCCTGAACAACAACCAGCGCTCGAGCGGTTCAAGATCGTTTTGTTGCACTCCTGAAACTAGTGAAAAGGAACGCGTCACAGTTAACGAGATTAAGCGCTTCTTCTCCCCCAAGGAGGTTGCACAGTTTTTTGCTTTCCCCGCTACGTACCCGCATCACCCCTGCCCGTTCTTGGTACTAACTGAAGAGGCCTTCAAAGTCATCACTCCCTGGTACCTATCCAAGAAGAACGATATCGTCACCTGCGAGCTCTGCAACGTCAGTTTTAAAGGGAAAACTAGAGTGGAATTGAAGCGACATGCAAAAGGGTGGTCACACAGGAAGAAGTGGAGAAAGTTGGGGCTAGACGGCCTAGCGAATACCTTCGGCTACGATCCCTACACGTACTACGACGTGGCTTACGGCGAGCATCGGGACAGCGACTGGAAATTCGGCGACGAGGATGAGGTTTGGCTTCAGCTAATCTTACTGGCCGAGGAAAGCGGAACCATTGATGGCTCACCAGGAGGGTGGGAAAACCATGATCTTTATAACTAGCGGCGCTGCGGACGGTAGGGTGAGCGAACTTAGTAACGGACTTGTGGATATTTAGATATTAAGTCAGGCAATATCAATAAGGTTAGTGTTCTTAATAAGATTTTGAATAAGTTTAAGTGTGAAGTCTTAGTACAATTACTACATCACATTAAAGGTGATCTGAAAAATATTAATTATAAAATATAATTGATTAAATATTATAATGAGTTTTATAAATTATGTTATATTATTAATAATATGTTGTATTCATATTCGTGTTGCACTCAGCAAATTTAATGACTACAGTTGAGAACACTTAACTGAACAAAACCTGCTGGTGCATCTGAGCTGCAACTGGAAGAAACACAACCTGGCCGTTTACAGAAACTAGATAAAGAAGTTGTTGCAGGCACACTAGTCTGAACCTAGTGAACATGCTCACGATCACGAGCAGCAAGAAAAAAGGCTTGTTGTTGTGATGCTAACATACAAACATGTTTTTTTGAGCTAGGTGCTGCTTTCTTTCTACCTACCCCTGCTCTTTTACTTGTGGCTGGTTTATAAATTAGATCTATGCGCAGTGCACATGTTCTGATCTAACGCTACGTTTGGTTCCGTCCTCTTATGTTTTTGCTGACAACATGTCTTATATACATACTCCTCTCTTACATGACTTAGACTTGCTTGCTGCATTACATCTCTCACATTTCTCTTTATTTAAGATTTTGACTAAGTTCCAATTATCATTAGGAGATTTTCTTGGAACTACAGTCAATAAATCAAATATGTCGGGATGGTTAGGTGCTTTCTGGACGACTTTAAATTTTTCAACGTGAGTGGATTCAATTATGCACTCTGTGATGTTTAGATCTGTGCTATCAGCTGGTAATGAATTTTCAAGTGCTTTATGGTGGAGCCTGATGAAAGTAGAAGCGTGGTTTGTGATAAAATGTGGTCGGATTGTGTTGTCTTGCGGAAAGAAATGCCACAACGCAGGTGCAATATAGAATTCTATGTTTTCAATACTTCCTGACTTAGCATTTACAAACACTTGTACAGCACCACCCACACAGTTCAAATCAAACCTACTTTCTGTCTTCCATACATCGAACGACAAATTGTCACATTCTATCACATTTACATCCTTTTCTATTCCATTCACTTTCACATAGGTAGGTTTTCCATTCATGCGAAACATACCATTGCCCCAGTGACCTTTGTAAATGAGGATGTCGTTGTATATCAAAGCTGGCACAGTGAGAGGTGTCGGCGCCGGCGCTGCCGCTGTACTACCGGTTTGTCCTCCTTGGTTGGCTTGAGTCTGAGAACGTCCCACAACTTCACCAAGAACTTTGGAAATACAGTGTGCGATAAATGATCCCGCGCAGACAAAGTTACATTTGATCTCGGCTGCTACAGATGAAAGCGCGGTACCACGGGCGTAATCAGTAACAAGGTTTTCGATAATCTTCCAAATATCCTGCCCTGCTTCCCTGCTGTCCTTCCACTTAGCTTCTCTTGCTGCGCTAGCCTCTATTGCAGCACGTTCCGCAGCTAGGATCGCTTCCTTTTCGTCTGCCTGCTTCTTCTCAAGCCGAGCTTGATATTCAGCGAGTGCCGCCGGCGTAACTTGCTTGGAGTCATTGTATTCAGGGAATCCTAGCAAATTCACCAAGTGATCTTCGGAACCATCTAACTTGAGAACAGAGCCTGTGGCAATAAACGCTCTTTCAAAACCACCTGATCGCGCAAGTTGTTCGTGAGTGTCTGAGACTATCTTTGTAATGAGAATTCTTTTCTCTCTGGCGGTAAGATTAGGCACGTGATCTCCAACACGGTAACGCTCAAAACGCTTCAACAACTCCTCACGAACACTCTTATAAATATTTCGCTTGTATATAATACCAATGTGACGGTTAATAGGTTGTGTCGATGAATTAAAATTCGGAGTGCCGAGCAATTGGCACCAGGTGGGAAGAAATTCTTTCCAACATGTCTGCCTCAGCTGTAATGTGAGAAGAAAGGTTATCTTCGAACTGAATGCCGCGCTTGACACCACGTGCTAACAAGGCATCATGCACAGGCTTTGTGCTGTGTTTGAGTCCGTAGATATTTGTTTCGGTATCAACCCAAGCCTTGTGCTGGAAGGAAACTACTACCCGTGGGTCCCAAAGGTCACGTTCAAGCTCTTCGTCTGCATGTCGCTTGCCTATCCAATCCTCTCCACCACAAAATTATGTACTTTGAAACACAATATGCGGCTTAGGTAGGTTGGAAAGGTCAGGAAGCACTTGCTGAGGAATTGTCAAATTCAGAGAGCAAAATCTTTCTCATCTGATTCTCCACCAATGCCGTCCCAGACGACGTCCTTGCCAGTGTCATCAATAATTCTGTCTGCACCCGATAAGAGCTCGATAGGAACTTGATCACGGTTAAAACAAGCAAACGCAGGCGCAAATCCATAAACTGGATCATTAAGTTCAGAACGCTGAAGAATATCCACAGAACGATGAAAATCTCCAATAGTTTGTTCTGTATTTTCTTTGCGCAAATGATCAGAATGATAGGTAGGGCGACGGAGCGAAAAAAAAAAGCGATCTAGAAAAGAATTAAACCACGACTGTGAAAACTTAAACGAACATGTTTCCTTTCCTTGACTCACAGAAAAGCATCCAGGATAGAACTGTTTGAGCAGTTTCTTTGCCTTTTCAACCACTTGCCAGCTTTGTGTGACCATTTTCATCAACCTGCAACTCCTTGTCCAAGCTGCAGTCCCGATTTCCGTAAGAGGGTCGCGCGTAGACACATCCATTTTCTTAGTTCTAGATTTGCCAGTAAGCTCGTTGTTAGTTTCAGCCATAATTTTGTCTTTGCTTTTTATCAGGAAATATATAGACAGCAGTGCGATCATACGATAGTCAACCAAACAACGTGTTTTGGACCCATTTAGCCGTTGCAGATACGTTGCATGCGCCATCTTCTTTTTTGTTCCTTTCGCTAAAGTGAAACTGCAGCGCTCTGAGCTGTTGATCTTTGGTAAGACGAGACTGCTTCCTTTTCAAAGATGATTTCACTGCCCCTGACGACGCAACTGATTTTGTGTCCGCTGGCTCAAACTGCGCAATCGAAAAATTATGGAAGCGCACTCGTCGTTGCATTTCAGTTTCCAATTAAAGCTGCATAAGTAACCCCACTGCGAATAATGCAGCTCGTGTCTCGGAATCTTTCATGCGCGAACGTGCTGCAACTGACCAATCGGGAACATCCTGAACGTCGACGTCCTGCTTCCTCTGAGCCGTTGACGTAACACTGTCGCTTGATTCTGGTAACGTCGGTTTGTCAAGATGTGGCAGAGGTTTAGCCTTTCCGAACATAGGACTTTTGTGAACGTTTGGTGCTGATTTGCAACTATTACGATGAGTGCCAAGCCCCTGCGTACTAGCAAAAGATTTCCCACATCTACATTTGTGAGGTTTGATTTGTTGTTCATTGTTGTATCGTTTGTTGTCGTGTTGGTCGGGTCGTTGCTGGTAGTCGTGACACGGGGAGCTTGACCTTCTGCGGTATGAGGAGTTGGATCGGCTCCTTCGACGGTCCATGTCGTGACGTCGTTGGCTTGAGTTCACAGAGTTGTAGGTCCTTGAGCTGTCGCCAGTGCGTGAAAGGTTTTCTCTGCGATGATTGTAGGCGGTCTGGTTGCACAGATGTGTCGAATCCCGAACCCTAATCAGGGCAAGGATGCAGATTTAATTTTCAGAAATAGTTATTTATTAACATGGGTTTACCGGACCACGAGTAACCATGCTCACCCCTTTGCATAAGGTTAGATTAGTACTAGGGCTGGATAATGGAAAAGTGCAAGTGCTAGGCATAGGGCAAGGTGTGTATGCGAGCTGTGCTCAAGAAGAAGGTTTTTGAGGAAAAAATCTGTGGTGCAAGATTGGTTTATATTAATATTGTGTGGTAGCGGATGTAACTGGGTTAGAGTGGAAGGAAAAGTAGCACGACCAGTGAGAAAAATTACTAGTTGATATAGGTAAAAAAGGAAATTGCTAGAGTAAAAAAAAAAAGAGGAATTTTCCAGAGCAAACCCAAGTGAAAAAATTAGTAAATGTAAAAAATCCGAGCCAGAAAACAAGTTAGGTTATATTGTTGCATATTTAAGTAAATTTATCAGTTCCCGGCTCAAGGAGTTATTAGTCCTATTTCCACCTATCTACTCCCATTCACTCAACCGGCCACAGGTTTAAGTGACGTATTGATAGTCGACTCGCGGCACGTCCCCTCAGATGATCTTCCGCCCTTTGCAATAGTAGTCAACAATGATGGCATTAAACCATATGTTCGACCTAGCTAAGTTCAGAATGGAACCTCCTAAGCTCCATGATGATAAACCGGAACAGTGGGATTTGTTTCCGACCTATACACACTGCTTGCAGTGATTTGAGCAACTAACCACAATCCAAGGGAGCCAAGGGATTGTCGGCCGGCCCTCACATTGCATAGTGGCATTGACTGTTGTCCTGCTTGTCGTTACTTGACTCATATGCTTGGTCTGCCCCTCTACCGTTGAGGTACGACTAGTCTAAGTGTCAGAGTAGCTGTTCCGGTTACAGTAGGGATAAGCCAGTGGGAAGCTACTAGTATTTTAAGCCGCAATACTGGCCTAGTACTTTACGCAAGCACTGTTTTAATAAAATACTTACCACTCATAGGGCTGAGTGGGAAGACGAAGAGATAGACTACTTAATAAAAATATATACTAAAGGTAAAAATGAAAGTGGAAAAAATTTTATTGCTAAAAGAAACAACACTGAGGAAGCATGGAACAAAAAGAGCTGCTATCAATAGAAGGAAGAAAAGAGACGCAAGTTTTGAAAAAAAAAAAAAAAAAAAAAAAAAAAAAAAAAAAAAAAAAAACTACACACCGCATGTCACAGCTTCTCCAGCTCCTAAATACATACATACATACATACATACATACATACATACATACATACATGCATGCATACATGCGTACAACCTTAGCAGGACGACACCAGTTGAGCCAGGGGATATTCTCTGCCTAAGTAATAATATATGTATGTATGTATGTATGTCTGTATGTATGTATGTATGTTTGTATGTACGTAACGTAACGTAACGTAACGAACGTACGTACGTACGTACGTACGTATGTATGTATGTATGTATGTATGTATGTATGTATGTATGTATGTATGTAGTATATATGTATGTATGTATATATATATACATTATGTATATATGTATATACATATGTATGTATGTATGCATGCATGTATGCATGCATGCATCTACCACGGAGAGGGAGGCTAGCACGACGATCGAAGCGACGGTGATGAAACCTGCATACATACATACATACATACATACATACATTACATACATACATACCGGTGAGTAAGAAAGCTTTTGTGGGAACAGGTGGTTCGTCTTCCTCCTCAAGCTCCTCTTCCTGCTTCTTGAACATACATACATACATACATACATACATTTTTATGCATACAGTTATGCAGACACATACACATACATACATACATACATACATACATACATCATACATACATACATACATACATACATACATACATACATACCTCCTAGGAAGATGTATGTATGTATGTATGTATGTTTCCATAGATGATGCATGCATGCATACATGATGCATATATGCACACGCACGTATGCGCGTATGTTTCTTGTTCATGCATGTAATCCATGTAAACAATGCATGTATGCTTGTATGCATCTACGTACCACGGGACCCACATGCGGAGGCGCAGACACCATTCGCCTAGTGCATATTTTATTATATGTGTAATAGTATGCATGTATGTACAAGTTACTCATAATAATAATAATAATAATAATAATAATAATAATAATAATAATAATAATAATAGTGCTTCTCTGTCAATGGCTGTTGCAAATCTGCACATGCGCCTCCATCGTCTCACCCGTGAGGGGAGTACGAAGAATTGACGATAGGCTCTAATGACACCCCCGCAAGGGCAGTTCCAACACTTCCAGACGGACCGGTATGTTCAATGAAAATACTGGTGGCACCGACGGGAATCGAACTGGCAACAGGGCCCAGATGGTAGAACTTGACCACTGGGCTATCACGGTGTCCAATAATAATAATAATAATAATAATAATAATAATAATAATAATAATAATAATAATAATAATAATAATACTATATCTGAGGCGTACTGATGCAGCTAATGGCATATCCTCAACGGACATAAGCCTCCAATACCCTTGTTCGAGGTCCTCCACCCCCCCGTGTCAGTCTCTCGCCTGATGATCGGGGCCACCGATGGAGCTCCTGAGGGCAAGACTGCACTAAGCCGAGGTTATTCCGCAGTCCCAGCAACCTCTTGCAAGACGTCACCGAATGTGCAAGTGCATACACCAAGCGCGGTTGCTAGAGCTGCCTCGAAACCCCACCCATAACAATCTGGTGTCTGCTGGGTCCTGGGCTATCAACCAGCATATGCGGAGTTTAAGATCTTTTACGCGCGCAACGACCCTCCTCCCCAGCATCTACCACCAAAGGGTTATGAGTTGGCGTCACAGTTTAACACCTTGAGGCCATTGGGCTGGAACTCTGTTTAGCAAGTGTGACTAGGTTTTTTCATCGGGATTTCCCTCAAATATGTCACAGTCAACACTCCAAGGAAGATTTACTATATCTGAGGCGTACTGATGCAGCTAATGGCATATCCTCAACGGACATAAGCCTCCAATACCCTTGTTCGAGGTCCTCCACCCCAATAATAATAATAATAATAATAATAATAATAATAATAATAATAATAATAATAATAATAATAATAATAACTAGGGGCTGCGCCAACACCTGAAAGGATGGTTTGCGGTGCGCGAAGTTCGCGCAGCCCCACCCCCCCCCCCACCCCCCCACCTCTCCTCTCCTCATCCCAAGGAGGTTGCTTTTCCTCTCATTCTCACATGCACAACTTTTACAGCCTTGGAGCAATCTCAGCCATTCTTTTTGGCACTACTTTGTCATTACATTCGAAATACATCATTTCAACTATATCCCTTAAAAAAGAGCTGGTCACAAGCTTGCGAAAACAAAAAGAAACAGCCTCTAAGCCCCTCTGGCACAACTCTAAGAGCCTTGGAGCATTCTCAGCCATTCATTTTGGCACTACTTTGCCAGAATATTCGTAAATCTCTATTCAACTGGTTCACTACCTAGAGCGTCCCGAGGTTGTGAAAACCAAAAAATCAGCGTCTCATCCCTTCTGGCACAACTTTTGGAGCCTTGAAGAATTCTCAGCCATAAATTTTGGGCCAGCAATTTTGCTTCGGGTACGTACAATTGCGGGGCTGGGTTCCCGGCGGGAGGACCCCCCGGACCACCCCTTTCCACAGTCGACAGGGTACGTTCAATTGCCGGAGGTAAGCGGCAAAAACCCTTCTGGCACAACTCTTAGAGCCTTGGAGCATTCTCAGCCATTCATTTTGGTACCGGCAAATTCGCTTCGGGTACGTGCAATTGCAAGGCTAGGGTTCCCGGAGGAAGGGTCCCCCGGCTTGCCACAGTCGATAGGGTACGTTCACTTGCCAGAGGTAACCGGCATAAACCCTTCTGGCACAACTCTTACAGCCTGGGAGCATTCTCTGCCATTCATTTTGGTGCCGGCTGATTCGCGTGGGGTACGTACAATTGCAGGGCTTGGGTTGCCGGGGTGAGGGCCCCCCGGACCCCCCTTTTCCCGTCGACAAGGTACGTTCAGTTGCCGGAGGTACCGGCAAATACTCCCGAAAAACAAGGAATTTTTGCATTCAAGACACTCCCCTAACGAAAATATTTGCGTGAATTCCAAAAATTTTATATCAGTATCAACAACGAGTCTTGGGCTAGCCACCCCCTGTCAATATGAGCTCACTCCTCCTGGTTCCCACAAACCGTGATTTATGGGGACAGGGGATGCAGAAATAGGCCAAAAAAAACAAGGAACTTTGGCGTTCAGGACACTCTTCTAACGCAAATATTTGCGTGAATTCCAAAAAAATTATATCAGCATCAACATCGAGTCTGAGGCTAGCTACCTTGCAAATATGAATTCCAACTCCTCCTGGTTCCCACAAACCATGATTTGTGGGGACAGGGGTGCAAAAATGCTGGGTGTGTGTGTGTGTGGGGGGGGGGGGGGTGGGGGGGTGGGGTACACAATTTCCAATTTCCCCCTTCCCCCAAACCCCTTCACCCCCTACTCCCAACACCTTTCAGGGATAATAATAATAATAATAATAATAATAAATAATAATAATAGTGCTTCTCTGTCAATGGCTGATGCATTTCTGCACATGCGCCTCCATCGTCTCACCCGTGAGGGGAGTACGAAGAATTGACGATAGGCTCTAATGACACCCCCGCAAGGGCAGTTCCAACACTTCCAGACGGACCGGTATGTTCAATGAAAATACTGGTCCAGACGGACCGGTATGTTCAATGAAAATACTGGTGGCACCGACGGGAATCGAACTGGCGACAGGGCCCAGATGGTAGAACTTGACCACTGGGCTATCACGGTGTCCAATAAATAATAATAATAATAATAATAATAATAATAATAATAATAATAATACTAATACTAATACTAATACTAATAATAATAATAATAATAATAATAATAATAATAATAATAATAATAATAATAATAATGATAATAGTGCTTCTCTGTCAATGGCTGATGCAAATCTGCACATGCGCCTCCATCGTCTCACCCGTGAGGGGAGTACGAAGAATTGACGATAGGCTCTAATGACACCCCCGCAAGGGCAGTTCGAACACTTCCAGACGGACCGGCATGTTCAATGAAAATACTGGTGGCACCGACGGGAATCGAACTGGCGACAGGGCCCAGATGGAGTAATGATAATAATAGTAATAATAATAATATGATAATAATAGTGCTTCTCTGTCAATGGCTGATGCATTTCTGCACATGCGCCTCCATCGTCTCACCCGTGAGGGGAGTACGAAGAATTGACGATAAGCTCTAATGACACCCCCGCAAGGGCAGTTCCAACACTTCCAGACGGGCCGGTATGTTCAATGAAAATACTGGTCCAGACGGATCGGTATGTTCAATGAAAATACTGGTCCAGACGGATCGGTATGTTCAATGAAAATACTGGTGGCACCGACGGGAATCGAACTGGCGACAGGGCCCAGATGGTAGAACTTGACCACTGGGCTATCACGGTGTCCATTATGATAATAATAATAATAATAATAATAATAATAATAATAATAATAATAATAATAATAATAATAATAATAATAATGATAGTGCTTCTCTGTCAATGGCTGATGCATTTCTGCACATGCGCCTCCATCGTCTCACCCGTGAGGGGAGTACGAAGAATTGACGATAAGCTCTAATGACACCCCCGCAAGGGCAGTTCCAACACTTCCAGACGGGCCGGTATGTTCAATGAAAATACTGGTCCAGAAATAGACCGGTATGTTCAATGAAAATACTGGTGGCACCGACGGGAATCGAACAAGGGCGACAGGGCCCAGATGGTAGAACTTGACCACTGGGCTATCACGGTGTCCATAATAATAATAATGATAATAATGATAATAATAATAACGTTTTTTATCTCCGAAGAGAGCGCACCCAGAGATGTCGGGTACACCAAACATCAGCCTCAGACTCCCTCAGGTGTGCGCAAACGGCACCTGGTGGCGCAAAAACCTCAATTTTCCGGTGTGTATGCCACCCGGCGCTACAATTTTTATATTTTCGAAGAGAGCTCATCAAAAAGTCAGATACAGCCGCTAACTCCCTGTGGTGTGCGCAAACGGCGCCAGGTGGCACAAGACCTCAACTTTCTGGTGTGGGTGCCACCCGCGACCAAAACGTGTACGTACAATTGCCGGGCTGGGGTTCCCGGGGGGAGGGCGCCCCGGACCCCCGCTGCCCCGTCGACAGGGTTTTCAATTGCCGGAGGGCGCCTGGTGGCACAATAACTCAATTTTCTGGTGTGGGTGTCACCCGCGACCAAAACGGGTACGTACAATCGCCGCCTCCCCCCCGGAGCCCCCCTGCCCCGTCGACAGGGTACGTTCAATGCCGGAGGCACCGGCAAGTGCTGCAAAAAAAACAAGGAACTTTGGCATTCAGGACACTCCCCTAACGCAAATATTTGCGTGAATTCCAAAAAAATTATATCAGCATCAACATCGAATCTGGGGCTAGCCAGCCTGCCAATATGCGCTCCCCTCCTCCTGGTTCCCACAAACCATGATTTATAGGCCAAAAAAACAAGGAATTTTCGCATTCAGGACACTCCCCTAACGCAAATATTTGCGTGAATTCCAAAGAAATTATATCAGTATCAACATCGAGTCTGGGGCTAGCCACCCTGTCATTATGAGCTCCCAACCCTTCCTGGTTCACACAAACCATGATTTATAGGGACAGGGGTGCAAAAAAAACAAGGAAATTTGGCATTCAAGACACTGCTCTAACGCAAATGTTTGTGTGAATTCCAAAAAAATCATATCAGCATCAACATCGAGTCTGGGGCTAGCCACCCTGCAAATATGAGCTCCCAACTCCTCCTCGTTCCCACAAACCATGATTTATAGGGATAGGGGTGCGGAAATGCTGGGGGGGGGGGGGTACACAATTTTCATTTTCCCCCTCCCCCCAAATCGCCCCAACCCCTTGACCAACACCTTTCAGGGATAATAGTAGTAGTAGTAGTAGTAGTAGTAGTAGTAATAATAGTAATAATAATAATAATAATAATAATAATAATAATAATAATAATAGTGCTTCTCTGTCAATGGCTGATGCAAATCTGCACATGCGCCTCCATCGTCTCACCCGTGAGGGGAGTACGAAGAATTGACGATAGGCTCTAATGACACCCCCGCACGGGCAGTTCCAACACTTCCAGACAGGCCGGTATGTTCAATGAAAATACTGGTGGCACCGACGGGAATCGAACTGGCGACAGGGCCCAGATGGTAGAACTTGACCACTGGGCTATCACGGTGTCAATAATAATAATAATAATAATAATAATAATAATAACAAAAATAGTAATAGTGATGATGATGATGATAATAATAATAATAATAATAATAATAGTAATAATACTATATCTGAGGCGTACTGATGCAGCTAATGGCATATCCTCAACGGACATAAGCCTCCAATACCCTTGTTCGAGGTCCTCCACCCCCCGTGTCAGTCTCTCGCCTGATGATCGGGGCCACCGATGGAGCTCCTGAGGGCAAGACTGCACTAAGCCGAGGTTATTCCGCAGTCCCAGCAACCTCTTGCAAGACGTCACCGAATGTGCAAGTGCATACACCAAGCGCGGTTGCTAGAGCTGCCTCGAAACCCCACCCATAACAATCTGGTGTCTGCTGGGTCCTGGGCTATCAACCAGCATATGCGGAGTTTAAGATCTCTTACGCGCAATAGTAATAATAATAATAATAATAATAATAATAATAATAATAATAATAATAATAATAATAATAATAATAACCAAAGGAGCTCCGCCGGAACAAGGTTCATCTTAAAAAACTATCAGAAGATTAGGACAGGAAAGGAGGACGGAGAGTGGAAGGGTGGCAGGAGAGAGTATTGGAAAGATCAGGAAGGTAGGTAGGTAGGTAGGTAGGTAGGTAGGTAGGTGTGCAAGGGAGGGAGGAGAGAGGGAGGGAGGAAGGGAGGGAGGGAGGGATGGAGGGAGGAAGGGAGGGAGGGAGGAAGGGAGGAAGGGGAGGGGAGGGATGGAGGGAAAAGTTTGTGTGTGTGTGTGTTTGTGTGTGTGTGTGTGAGAGAGAGAGAGAAAGAGAGAGAGAAAGAGAGAGAGAGATAGATAGATAGATAGAGAGAGAGATAGAGAGAGAGAGAGAGAAGCGGGGGGGGGGGGCTTCAGTTG
>WBZZ01004041.1:35000-50440 GCA_019918135.1 Paulinella micropora | reverse complement strand
TTTTAACGAAACAAAAAGAGAGAGAGGGCTGTTTTTTTGTACATTAAAAAAAAGTTTATTTTTATTGCTTGATTTTTCTGCTTCCCCCTGGCATTCAGGTTGGATGAATTTCGACAAATCTCGGTCGACAGACTTTTTTAATGACTGTACCAAGCATTAAACTTGCACCTCGATTCTTAGGAGGAGAAAAAAGGAAGAAACAGCTTTACTGAAAATCACACACGCAACCCAAAGTCAAGAAACTGTATGCACGCACCAAAATCAACAACAAACGCAATTCACACACACACAATTCACACACTTACACACACAATTCACACACGCACACTTACACGCACACTTACACGCACACTTACACGCACACTTACACGCAAATTCACACACGCAATTCACACACGAATCAGACAAGCACACACATACACACACAATTCACGCAATTCACACAGGTACCCCAGAGTCAACAATCTATACACGCACCAATCAAAAACAAAAACTTTCCACACACAAACAACACACACGTAAACACATATTCAGACGTGAGGGGTGGGGAGGGGGGCGCGGAATCCGTAAGGCCCCCCTGTTTGATTTGCCCAATGCTGCCACATTGGGTTCTCGCAATGGCGAGCCCATTGTGAGCCCCCAATGGGGTGCAAGGCCCCCCTTCGATTACGGTTTGCCCAATGCTGCCAACATTGGGTTTGCTCAATGCTGCCAACATTGGGTTTGCACAATGTGAGGTTTAGATTCGGCCCCCCCCCCCTTCCCATCCTTACAAATCGTTGTGCGTCCCTTTCGCCAAGGTACAACCCCTTCCCAGCTTGTGTGAGCGGTAGAAGTTTGTTTTCCTTGGTTGCATGGCGTGTAAAGGGACAGGTTTTCTTTCGGGTTGTGTATGTGCGTGTGTGTATATGTGTGTGTGTGGCAGGGACGATTTCTTGGGGTTGTGTGTGTGCGTGTGTGTGTGGCAGGGACGAATTCTTGGGGTTGCGTGTGTGCGTGTGTGTGTGGCAGGGACGATTCCTTGGGGTTGTGTGTGTGTATGTGTGTGCCAGGGAAGATTTCTTGGGGTTGCGTGTGAGTGTGTGTGTTTGTGTGTGTGTGTGTAAGGATTTTTTTGCATTAAATGTGTGTGTGTGGTTTCGTGTGTGTTGTACGTAGAATTTTGTTTTCCTCGGTTGCGTGTGTGTGCCAGGGAAGATTTCTTTCGGGTTGTTTGTTGTGTGTGTAAGGCCTTTGGTTTCGTTGTATGTGTGTGTGGTTTTGCATACATAAAGGCATGTTTCGTGTGTGCTGTGTGTCAAATGTCGTTTTTTGGGTCGCGTGTGGTTGCCAATATTCCGCTGAATTCTTTTGTTTCTGACATTATTTGAGTTCCTGTTAATTTCACATTCTTTCGTCTTTTCATCCCAGCCATCTACATACACACGATTGACCAAGTTGAAACATCTTTTCACCACCATTGAATGCGTGTTTGATATCCGTTTGATCTAACCTGCTTCTGTAGGCTATCCATTCAACACAAGCCCGAGAGGTAATCCTGTTTTGCTTCTCCGCCTTCAACACAGCAATTGAATTCTCTGGCATAAACTTAGCCCGATACAAAGCCATAACACAACTCGCAATAGTTGTATATTGAAAAGGGTAAATTCCGAACTCTAGAAACTGCTTTCTAAAATCCATACAACCCCTTCTCAAAATGTCAACATCGCTATGACAGTATTCCGCGATTTCCTTCCGCATATCAAATGTGTTGTTTTTTTGGCTTTCATACCATTCTAAGAATTCCGCTCTTTTCTTATCTTTCATCGTGTCGTAGCCGTAGTGCTTTTTATGATGCATCACACCAACATAATTTTTATTTTTGTCAGTATTGAAGAAGTGAGGGAAGAAACCTTTCTTAAGTTCCTTCCATCCGAATGTCTAAGGAAAGTCTGACAACGGCATCGTAAGGAAACTCAAACTATCAACGAAGCGGTATTTCTTTAAAGTCATCATCATTATCTTACCGCCTTGATAAATGACGAATGGTGCTTGTCCGTTATCCACCAACCACTTAAGAATAAACTGACAGTCATAACCGCGACTGTTATGAGCAATGAATGTTCAGCCGTTGTGCTTAGATTCAAAAGCACACTTACAGAAATCATTAATGTTCTTATGGATAACTGGTGGTTCCTTAGCATCGTAATACTGGCTTTCCGCATGATTGACTATGTGCTCGCCTGTATCCTGTGTCGCTTCAAAATCAAAGAATATGTATTTCTCTGAAAAAGGTAATATGTCTTTCTTCACGATTTCACATTGGTGTTCAAGTGGTTTCAGTTCCTTACAATTACGGCATTTCGTATAACCGCATTTGTGTTCGTCTTTCTTCCTGTAATTAAGACCGCACGAAAGACATTTCGCTTTGATATCGCAATTCGTCTTCTTGTGGTTATTGAAACATACAGTGTTTGGAAACTTTCTATTACACGAATAGCAATCAGTCCAATTGCTTTTATCGTTGATACCATTACAGCCTTTGGTTTCGCAGATATTACAAGTGGATTCGCAGGCATGTCTTTCTTTGTATCCCCTTAGACATAACTCACAGAAGTTCTTTTTGCCTAGCAAAGACTTCATATTAGTTATCGCATCGTAGTGGTTCTCAGTCTTAAGTATGTAAAGGTTTGTAAGTCGCTCGCCCTTTTCATTAAGCAGGTCCGTCTTATAAACAATCTTGTCAGGGAATTCAACAATAACCAGATTGTATCTAATGTGGTTAGCAAAGGTTTTAATTTCAGGAATACCGCACACATCCTGAATGACATTCGCTTCTTCATGTAACTTAATAGCCATCTCCTCCTGTATCTTTCGTTCAATCATTATTGTTTTGTATTTTTCGTGTTTTTCTTTTTTTTGGCCTTTACTACAACAATTGCTCTGGCTAAGCATATGTTGTCTGTATTATTAATTTGAATTACTCCTCTCTTTTTATATACATCCAGCTTATTAATTATTTGAAGCCTCGTTCCGCCCGTCTGCATTTCAACAGATTTCAAAACGAACCTAAACTTATCAATATTGGCTCCCTTTTCGTCTGTATAAAGGCTTTCGTTGCTTTGAAATAATGCTGACAGTCTTTCTAAAACATCGCTGACAGAAATCTCGTTAAGTTTTTTCAAACCCGTAGATACTGCTCCATAGTAATCTACAAACTTGATACTTAGACTAACCATATTACCTTGTCTCTGTCTTTTAATAAAGTCGTTCAGTATTATCTCAATAAACTTTACTACATCTTCCATACTGATTGAAGTAAAGTTACCAGTAAGCTTAACCCAATACAGGCTTTCATTAACACCCAGAATGTGTTTCTTTCTATCAACATGTTTGATTTCATAGTTCGCATACCCCATTAAGTCTTTTACCTTTTCTTTTCTTTCTCTCACTTTCGCTTCAAACTGTGCAGGTAAAGGTGGCGCTACTGGAATACACTGTTTCTGTTCCTCAAAGTAAACAGCACCTCTTACTCAGTTCAAGTAATTTTGGGCCGTTGTTGTATCCACCTTATACTTTCTCGTCTTTGGCATTATATACAACACATCTTGACCCCTTACCCTTTTGATTTCATAATTATTTTTTGTTCCCTAAATTTGTCCAACCTATACGTCTTACCGTTGTAAGTGTGTGTCTCCATCTTATATATTAGTTGATAAATTTTTTGTGGAAATTAAATAATTATCTCAATTGTCTGCCCCCCGCCGTGGTCGCCGTGTGCCTCCGTGTCTATATATAAGGGGGGCCCTGTGTTTAGATGAAAATTACGGCGGGGCAGAAAAAAAATATTATTATTATTATTATCATTATAAGCAAATCTGCCTTGGAGTGTTGACTGTGACATATTTGAGGGAAATCCCGATGAAAAAACCTAGTCACACTTGCTAAACAGAGTTCCAGCCCAATGGCCTCAAGGCGTTAAACTGTGACGCCAACTCATAACCCTTTGGTGGTAGATGCTGGGGAGGAGGGTCGTTGCGCGCGTAAAAGATCTTAAACTCCGCATATGCTGGTTGATAGCCCAGGACCCAGCAGACACCAGATTGTTATGGGTGGGGTTTCGAGGCGGCTCTAGCAACCGCGCTTGGTGTATGCACTTGCACATTCGGTGACGTCTTGCAAGAGGTTGCTGGGACTGCGGAATAACCTCGGCTTAGTGCAGTCTTGCCCTCAGGAGCTCCATCGGTGGCCCCGATCATCAGGCGAGAGACTGACACGGGGGGTGGAGGATCTCGAACAAGGGTATTGGAGGCTTATGTCCGTTGAGGATATGCCATTAGCTGCATCAGTACGCCTCAGATATAGTATTATCATTATATTGAAATGAGTCCGCAATGACAGTTATGTTCGCGATAATGACAGAAATTATATCAGTCATCACTGTCTAGTCTTTCATTAATATTTTGTATCATTCTTTCCCATTCTTCTTTTTTCTTTTTTTCTTCTTCTGTTGTTTTTCAATAAATTGTTTATGTTTTTTTAAGCTGAAATGAATCCGCTTTCGGTGTTAGTAGCAATATCAACTTCAGAACCACAATCACATTTGTATCGTCGTTTGTTTTCTGTCATTGTGTGTCTCTTGTTTGTTCCCCTGTATCCTTATATATTATCCCTTCGTTTTGTTTAGAAGAAATTTTTCTGTGTGAATGATTGATTTCATATGTCTTGCTTTGCTACTCCTATTTATTTCAACTCCGCATTCACACTTGAATGATTTATTCTTCCAATTTCTTTTCTTTTCTTTTTTGATTTCTTTTGTTTCCTTATTATAATTAACTTTCCATTCATCATACTATTGTTTTACTTTTTCCTCGTGGTATTTCTTTGCTTCTTCCATTGCTTGTTCTTGTGTTCTTCGTTTTCCAATAGTAAAACTCTTAAACATCGTTTTACCTCCTTCTCTCCATTGAACTTTTACCATCTGCCTCTTTTCATTATTCTTTATCATAATACATCCTTTTGAAATCGTAAACCTGCGACTTGCCTTTTTTTTCAGTGTCGTCATTTGTCATCCTGTATGTGTCTTTATATTTTAACGGTAATATTTTAAATATTGATATCCTTTGCCTTTTTGTCCCGGCGGGCCGGCCGGTGTGTGTTTCTGTGGCGGGTGGTGTTCATTGAGACAGAAAGGCACCCTACCTTAGGGGCAGGTAGTGGTAAGAGGGAGCAAAAAGAGAGAAGAAGAGCAGGTGGAGGAGAGGGGGAGAGTGAGTAGTCAGCCTTCACCTACCTATTCCACACCAGCAACGACAACAATCAAGACGAAGAGCAAGGAGCAAGTAGAGGACAAAGAGAAGGAAGATAGAATGATAGTAGCTGCAAATGAGGAGAGTTTGGAGTATGAGATGAAAAGACAGAGAGAGGAAGCTTTTTCGTTTGTGTTTGATAAGCTAGCAGGTAAAGCCAAGAGGAGTGTGGCAGATTTGGTGAGAGACACCTCACCAGACTTTGGTCAGAACTTGCACACTGTGTGGGCAAGACTAACCAAAAGGTTTGGTAAGGTGAGTGAGGAAGATGTGCAAGACAAAATAAATGCGATGAATGCATGGACATTTGATGAGGGGTGTGATTATGCTCCGCAGTTTGATGCGTTTGTTGCGTTAGATGAAGAGCTAAAGGCAGTAGGCCATAAAACACCCCACAGAACAATGGAAACAATAATCACTAATGCCTTACAAAACCCTGAGTATGCATCAGAGGGGGTGAGAAAGGATTGGGGAGGATGGATGAGCACGCTGAAGATGAATAAGAAGCAGCATGCATGGTCTTTTGAGGAATGGTGGGAGGAGTTGGAAGAAAGAGCATTGGAGATAGATAGGAACAAAGAGAGAGAGAAGAAGATGAAGAAAGAAAAAGCACACGCCGAGAAATATGCCAACAAAAGAGAGGAAGGGCAGAGAGGTGTGTGTTTTGGGTTTCAAAGAGAGAGTGGATGCAAGTGGGGGGATGAGTGTCGTTTTGCTCATACAGAGGGGTCAGTCACTATGCGTAGTGTGCCTGGGGTGTGCAACCTGTTTAAACAGTCAGGCAGCTGTGATAGATCTAACAGTAGGTTTAAACACACCACCACTAATAAGAAAGGGGGAGGGCAAGGAACAGGGACGAGAAAGAAGAGGTGGAAGAAAGGAGAGAAATGTTTCAACTGTAACATGGAGGGGCATGTGTTCTCCGCATGTGAGAAGAAGTGCAGGATGTGTGGGGGTGAGCATAGACTGCATGAATGTGAAGAGATGAAGAAGGCGAGAAAAGAGCCAGGTGAGAAGGAAGAACCGAGAGAGAAGGAAAAGAGAGCAAAAAGGGAACATGGAAAGTTTGGTAGGGGGAGTAAGTCAGACACTTCTGACACAGATAGGGGGAGTGAGTCAGACACAGATGAGGAAGGTGAGAAGGTGAAAGCATTAAAAAGGATGACGAGATTTTTGACGGGCGAGACAGAGCAGGCATGGTAAAGGAGAAGGCCCACATAGGCAAAGTGATGGTAGTACAAGAGAGAGAAGTCTATCGTAAATGTGAGGGGCGAGTGTCAGGTGAGCAGCAATGTTTTGTGTGCACTGATGACATGGAGAGTGAGAATGTGTTGTTGCGAGAGGCAACGTATGGTCTATTGAGAGGGCGATTTTGCGGGATGCACACAGATCAGGAAAGAGAGAGTGAGAAGGAAGCCCCAGCGATGGGGGAGCAAAACAAAGTTAGCACACTCAAACCGTTAGTTGAAAAGAGGAAGATAGAGAAGGAGAAGCGCCCCAAGCGCCGAAGCAAGAAAAAGAAAGGAAAAGGAAAGGCTGAGTCACATCGGAAGAGCCCAAGGAAAGGGCAAATTTATTTTATGGAGTCGGTGGACCAAGTTGGCTCTGGCGACGACGACCGACGCGACGGGCATGTGGCGGACAGCAACAGCGACAGCGACGCGGACTCAGGCTCGGACCCGGAGCGGCAATGTGTGGTGCGTGTGGCGCGCAAGTGGTTTCATGACCCGAGAGGCGAACTACCGCGTGGGCAAGTGGGCGCCGGCTGGGAGCAGGGAAGTTAAGGGACTCGGGCGGCCATCGGAAGGCAAGGGAATGGGGGAGCGCGCGTTGAGCAGGCCCCGCGCAGCAACTGGACCTTCTCTGGACGGTGACTTTTACGCAACATCATCATAAGTTAAGTTGGTGAACGGTATACAAAGCCTCCGTTAGTATTGTATAGAGTTAGTGCATATAGTTGATAGCGCGGCTCCAGTTAATTTCTGAATAGTGCTACACATATTTACCATCATTATGCGAGGTTAGTACCATAAGGTAGATGGGACCGTTATTCCTAAATTGGAGCAATGGATAATTTTATTAATTAATAATAGCATTTAGTCATACCGGCCCACCCCAAGGGCAATTACCTATTTTACCTATATCACTCTAAGTGTAACGGTGAATTCAAAGCGTTGGCGGTCTGGGGTTGGAGCATTTAGTTACTTGTCAGTAATTATTAATCTCTAAGTAAAGTAAAGTACCAACCCTCTCGTCTAGTGTAAGGTGCTCAGTCTGATACTGCAGTATGTATTAAATATAATACGTTTACACCTATGCCGGTAATTCCGATTGTCTCGACAGATCTGATACAGAAACGCGGAGATTATCGACAGAGCAGGCAGCCGGGGTGACGATAGTGATCCTTGTGTCTCTTGACAGAAAATAAGTCCTGGCTGGAGGATTGCTGTTGTGGGTGAAAATACGAGCCGGCTACGGCTGAGGCCTGGGACCGCGTCAACTGTCTACAGTAGTTATGATCGTATTATCAATATTATAAATTCAGTCTTGATTGTCATTGATAATATTGTCTGTGTGCCTGGTGATGCCGGGCGGCATCCTCTGATGCCGGCCGGCATCACTTTTTAGTGACCGGTTTTCAAAAAATTCTTCCGAGGCAACCGGTGCTGATTTTGTAAAATAAACTCTAGAAAAGTAAAGGAAAGGTGTCTAGAAATCGACGGGTAAAATTTATGCTCAGTCCTTTGAGTAGAAGTTATTTAGTTAATTCGACAAGTGCTGACCCTCAGATTGGCTTTTTTCCACGTGAAGTCGTCACGAGCAAAAAAGATGGAGGTGGGCAGCACCCTTTCGCCGATCGCTGTTTGGAAGTTTGGCAGGGCCTGGGCCAAAAAAAAATTTGATGATCCCACTTACCGTGACATTGATGCTTTGGGGACACTGAAAAAAAAAGAATCCAAGCAAGAGAAAGCATTGGTTACCATGCGTTTTGATGGGAAGGATTATTATGTGTTTGAGAAGAACTGCAAACCATGCCCCTTGCAGGCAGGGGGGTTTTATAAGTTCATAAATGGTGACTCCCGGAGAAGAGGTGGAGATGGAGGTTTCAGAGGACGAAGAGGAGGAGCAGGAGCAGCAGGAGCAGGAGCAGAAGGAGGATGAGAAGGAGCAGAAAGTGGAGGAGGAAAACGACGATGATGAGGAGGGGGGTGACGACGAAGGCCCTCCTGTTTACAATCCCAGCCCCTACACACCCCTACAGGTAGCTGATGAGAAAGCAAAACTCACATCTAAGGGATTCGACTGGGTATTGGGTCCTCAAACCGTGGACCCGAGCAGCGATCGACCTCGCCATAAGGCGAGGTCGACGATGTCGCCATAAGGCGAGGTCGACGATGGATCAAAAATTTGACATCGACCCCACCCTGTACGTACTCCCCTTTCTCCCTCTGTTGACTCCCCCTTATCTATTCCAGTAGCCGCAATTACAACTCCTCAAGACTTCCTCTTTCTGTTCCTCCCTTTTTTTTTTGAATTATGTTATGAACTTGCAGAGAGATTCAAGCGAGAAGATAAATTTTCGAGTCTTGCTTTTGATGCTGCTTTTTTCTCAATTATGGTGTCCACTTTGCTACCATTTTTTGCACCATTTGTAAAAAAAATTCCTTTTTTTTTTCCTGTATCATCTGCAGGCACTTTATGCATTTTTCCCGACTGAGATATTGCCAAGTATACTCAACCTCACTTCCGTGGAGCTCTGCAAAGATCCAACCCCCCGTATGAGGTCCCCCCTTACAGAGGAGGAGTTTTGGGTGTTTTTAGGCCTCCTAATTCGTATATCATTAGCAGATAGGGGCCGCAGGAGGTGTCACTGGGGTAAGGTAAGTGAAGTGGGCACAGACGGCCTGCTGGGGGACGACTTTGGTAAGTATATGGCCCTCAATCGCTTCGATGCTATTTTAAGGTGTTTGACCCTTGGCCCCCCCTCATCAGACACTGACCCTTTTCTCCCCGTGCGTGCTTTTGCTGAGGCAGTTGGCAAGAAGGCAGAGCAATCCATAGTGCCAGGACTTATTATTACTGTTGATGAAAGCATGGGTCAGTATACAGGAAATAAAATGCCTGGCAAAATGGTGGTCCACATGAAGCCGATCCCTGTTGGGAGGGAGTATCATACAGCTTGTGACGTGGAACCGGGCATCTGTATAGCCATGGAGATGGTTGAGGGGCAAGTGAGAGATCGACAAAAAGAGTTTGCGGCTGCTCTGGGGGTTACTACTGCAACTACGCTTAGGTTAACGAAGCCGTGGTGGGGAACGGGCCGCATCTTTGTAGGTGATTCGTGGTTTGCCTCTGTCAAAACAGCCATCGAGATGAAGAAAAGGGGATGTGATTTTGTGTGCATGGTTAAGACTGCGCACGCAGGGTTTCCAGTGAGGTTACTTCATAGCTCAAGGGGCGGGGCCAAGGGGGATTTAGCCTCAGCTACATGCGAAAAGGATGGGATTAAGCTGATTGCAGTCAACCAGAACGATCATAATCAGCAGCAGATTATAGCTACTTGCTCTACTACTTTGGAGGGTAAACCTCGGAATGCGCGTTTTTCTCAGTCACAGCCGCAAGTCCCGCGCTGCCAGGGCGTAGCTTTGTATTATTCAGCTTTTAACGCTGTCGATATGTTCAATGCCGCTCGCCACGGGTCCACTTCTCTCAACCTTTCTATTGCTACCCATGATTGGGCTAAGGTAGATTTTTTCATTTTGATTGACTTCATTCTCACCAACGCGTGCAGACATTATCTCAAATTTTCTGTCAGTTTTGGCAACCTTAATCTCATGAAAGGTGATGGCAGGCCGGGGTATTTCAAATCCTTGGTTGCAAAGGCTGTTAAGGAAGGTTAATGAGGCTGAAATAGATGCTATTCTTTCCCCCCCCCCCCCCCGTGTGGTAGAAGGTAGCGTCGACCCCAACCCACCCTCATGCATGCTTCTGTCCAGGTATCCAATGACCGTTCAGGGAGATAAAGTTAAGAAGAAGGTGGAGGCAGGTGACGCCTTCCCTGGTAGTTTAGAGCGTGCGAAGAGACGTAGATGCAGTGTGTGCCCGCCGCGCCAGAGAGTAAGGTGAATTTTACCGAGTATTACTGCGCGACCTGTGGACCAAACATGCCTCTATGTAACTACAAAGGACGTACGTGTCGCGCCTGGCATAAACAGCACGGCAAGCCCCTCTCCAAGAAGCGCAAACGCGCTTAGAAACCCTCTCAAAGACAGTGATGCCACGCGGCATCAGCCTAAAAATGACTATGACTCAAGTGTGAGTCGGACACTGTTAGAGGTTAGATTTTAATAAGTATAATAAATTTTCATTGATTTTGATACCGGAAATCAAATGTTTAATATCAATATTGAAAAAAAAAATTTAAAATTATTTTTTACTGACTTGAAAGAGCTTGAAATATTGATGCCGGCCGGCATCCAGGCACAGTCACATAAACAGATACCCTAAGTTCATGTTTTCGAGACGATAAGTAGATCTAATCACCTGAATGCTGCTCAAGCATGTGTAGGGTTTCCTGAACGCTAGACGAGTAGAATCGTGAAATACCACTGAAGGTGACAGTAAGTGAAATCTGTTTGCAGGAACATTGGTGTGAAAATTTCCTGAAGAGTACTCACCCTTCTCCATACCCCTCCCCCCCCACCTTTTGTATTTATGCGACGATCCTAATGAACCAATTCGGATAAAATGGAACTCCCTGTTCCTGACAAAACTTATTCTAGTTTTATAAATAGATCATCATCTTATCTGTTCTTTGTTTCTATACCTTTTGTTTCTCGGTATGCTTGCCTTCTCACCCTTTCCCTTTCATCTTTACAGAAGGCAAAGTTTCTTGCCTTTATTTATTCGTTCATAGGAAAAAGGGCTTTGCTATTTACAAATATATGTATGCATGTGCATTACAAATAAGCTTATGTACACATACACATATAACATATATATACATGCAGACTATATATACACATAACAGAAACGTCCTTTTTTCACCACATAATAGTATTAAGAAACGTCTTTTTTTCATTCACCACATAACACTATTATAGTTGTTTCGCCTTGTGGGAGTCTGCCACCTCGGGGCACACTATTATAGTTGTTTCGCCTTGTGGGAGTCTGCCACCTCGGGGCATCGCTCTAACCCTGACCCTAACCAACTCGGGTCCTCGCTCCCATGGCCGGCTCCATCGTACCGCTCAGTGTGCGCGCCGTTCCCGTCCCATATGGGAGCACGCAGCATGTTCAAGTCGTCATATGCGCCCCCGCTGGGCTGCTTAGAACTTTTTTGCTCATGTCTGGTTTGGTTCAGACGACTGAGAGCAGGTGTGCTCACATGCGGTCCAGCAGATCCCGCACGTCTTTCCGACGAGGAGCGCCCTGCGCCACACACACATAGCATAGCAGATCGCCAGCCAGCGAGAAAGAAATGGAAGGAGCGAAACGCACAGACAGAGAGAAAAAGCTCAAGTGCGACAGACAGAAACATAGGAGAATGCAGGAAAAAAGGAGAGAAACAGAAGAGAGAGGGAAGCAGAGAGAGAGAGAGAGAGAGAGAGAGAGAGAGAGAGAGAGGGAAGTCTTGTGGGGAATGTCAGAGGTGAGTTGAATGGCGTGTGGGCAGTGTGGCACAGCCGGTACGTGCTGGCGGACCTCTTTGAAGAGAGCCTTGAGGTTGCCGCCGCGGCTCACCACGCGCTTTGACACCGCCACGCCCTACGCGGCAGCATAGCCAGCGTGCGGTGACATAGGGGGCCAGCTTGGGGGAGCTGGAGCGCGGTGTAGGGCAGACACACACAAGAGCAGCAGCAACGCGCCGAGCTGGAGTACGGTATACGGGCAGACACACACACACACACACACACACACAAAAGCAGCAGCAGCACAGCGCAGCAGGAACGAGCTGGACCTACCTGCTTGCTGAAGTTCCAGACCTTGATCAGCTTGTCGGCTGCGCACACAGCAGCCACAGCACACAGGCTCAGCACGGGGCAACAAAGCACAGCTGGCAAACCTGCACCGCTCACGATCTTGTCGCCGTCGAACTGACAGGCAAACACCGCCGCCGAGTGGCCCTGCACACGCGCCCAACATTTGCGACCTATGCTTACGAAAGAGCTCGGTGGGATTTGTATAGCGACCTCCAAGGACTTGACAGCTGCACCCACACGCATGTCCCACACAGTGACCGCCTTGTCATAGCCGCCTGAAATCATCTAGATACCCCAAGGGGAGAGAAAAAGTATAATGGATATCCATGTTGAGAAAACGAGAGATAGATAGATAGATAGATAGATAGATAGATAGATAGATAGATAGAGAGAGAGAGAGAGAGAGGGAGAGGGAGGGAGAGAGAGAGATAGATAGATAGATAGATAGATAGATAGATAGATAGATAGATAGATAGATAGATAGATAGATATTATATATATATATATATAGAGAGAGAGAGGGGGGGGGGGGGAGAGGGAGAGAGAGGGAGAGAGAAGAGGAGGCAAGGGCCGGGGGGGGAGGTGGGGCAGTAGGAGGCGTGGAGAAGAAACGCAAAGAGATGGATAGGAGAGCAGCAAAAAGAAACCAGACAGCAAGGTGATGCACAAGAGATCGAGCTAGACACATTATCAATCCCGACTGAGGCACAGCGGAAAAGCGGAAGTTTTCGGCCAGATAAATGCAGAGGCAGGCTTACCTTGTGATCTTTGTACTGCAGAGTCAAGACAGGGTTGGAATGAGCTGCAACACGATCCACAAAGCCAACCAAACAAACAAGAAAAAAAAAAAAAAAAAAAAAAAAAAAAAAAAAAAAAAAAAAACACACACACACACACACACACACACCACACAACAAAAAATGAATGATAAGCAAAGCACACCAATTTCACTGCTTTATCGGTTACCAATACTGTTTTTGTTATTTAAGTTTGTTCTTTTTAGGTTCTTAGCTACTTATGCATTAATGTATTAGGTGTTGTATGCAATTTGCGCCCTGGAATAGCTGAGCAGGCGGTCACACGACGGCGCACTCGTCGGCCTTTTTGTTTTGTATATATCTATGTTGTGTATGTTGTGTAGGCAAACAGCCCAAAGATCTCGGTCGGATGTCTGTGTTGCCTCATGACTGTCGCCAGCAAAAGAAACTGCTGTCAATATGCAGAAAACATCTTGGGAAAGCTGCTAGACTAGCTGCTAGTCAGGCCATCGCGATTGGCGGCGTATGTGCTAGGCTAGTTTCTAGCGTGGGGGCAGTAGGCACGACTGTGACCATTCAGAGTCATCTCGCAGCGTGCACTGCGGGGGTCCCATACCTTGATACTGTGATCACCTAAGCAGCAAGGAGCAAGCAAGCCCCGTATCAAGTCTGGAATACTGAGCAGCAAAGAATGCACAATTGAACATATGCTGGGCTAAAGGTGACAATCGAGACGTATGTATGTATGTATGTATGTATGTATGTATGTATGTATGAATGATGTATGTATGTAGCTGCAGAGCGCGCAAGGCCAAGAAGCGACTTGCTGAGTGTATGATGCCAATAACAAGCACTGCATGCAGCTTGTAGCTTATGTATGTATGTATGTATGTATGTATGACATATGTATGTATGTATGCATGATGTTTGCTGACCCGAGCCACTCACCACCTTCTCGCTGTCGGACTGCAAACAGTAGACCTGGCACACATACACATATAGATGCATACGCCATACATACATAATACAGATATACAGTCATACACAGCATACAGGCATACATACATACACACATACATACATACATACATACATACATACACGTCGCACCCGCCACAATATCTCCTTTTGTCTTCCCAACCAAACCAACACATCTAAACGAATTTTTATCTCCAAAGCATATGCAAGATATGCAAGCGAACTGGCGGATAGTGCTTATAACATACATAACAAACATGACATGCATGACATACGTAACATACATACATGACATACATAACATACATAACATACATAACAAACATAATATACAGTTACTTGTTTGGTGTGTCCCATGTAGGTGAGCTGCCGCTGGCCCGTGTACAGGTCCCACTGCTCCACCGCCTGTCTACGCGTGCCAGTCACCACCCTGCCGCATACACACCGCGCACAAGGTAGGTAGGTAGCTGAGTAGGTAGGTAGGTAGGTAGGTAGGTAGGTAGGTGGGTAGGTAGGAAGATAGGTTGGTGGGTGGGTGGGTGGGTTGGTATGTACGTAGGTGGGAAGCTAGCTGGTAGGTAGGTAGGTGCTTAATTAGGTAGGTGCGTTGGTAAGGTAGGTAGGTAGGTAGGTAGGAAGGAAGGTTTGCCCCGTCCACGCCCCACAGGCCCGCCACTGCATATCTTCTGCTGTCTTTCCAGCTTTCTCTCTCGCCTGCATGTGGGCTATCGTACGTGTTATTGGTGCGGTTCCACTGCAGGCAGTAGATCACGTTGCCTGCGTGTCCCTCCATGGTGGCCACGCAGCTGCCCGCGATGCGCGGCTGCTCGTTGTCTGTCTGAGCCTTCTTGCGCTCCAGCGCGGGGAGAGCAGAGGGCGAGGACAGACGCCACAACTTGAGCGTCGCGTCCCAGCTGCCCGAGACAATTATGGCATCGTGCACCTGGGCCCAGACATAAAATACATCAGTACATATATAAATATACATACATACATACATACATACATATATACATATATATATATGTATATATATATACAATATATATATATATAATATATATATATACCATCAACCCTATACATACAGTGATATTTGCAACCTCTGTGTATGTATGTGTGTGTGTGTGTGTGTGTGAGAGAGAGAGAGAGAGAGAGAGACAAGCACAATCATACATACGCACAGACACAGACACAAGAAAGCACAGGTGCGGTGTGCTGGGCAACGCCAGCACACAGGAGGGGGTGAGGACCGAGACGCAGGTGACCCATGACGTGTGGCCGCGCAACGTGGTTAGTTAGGGTTAGGGTAAGGATTAGTTGGGCAATGGAGGGGTGAGTACCGAGACGCAGCTGACCCAGGACGTGTGGCCGCGCAAGGTGGCCTCTGCCGTGCCTGCGCGCAAACTCCAGACCTGACATAACATAAACAT
>WBZZ01004041.1:20000-30000 GCA_019918135.1 Paulinella micropora | reverse complement strand
TAGCACCTGACACTAACAAACATCCGCTCAGCTTATAAAGGCACTCCCCATACAGATACGATCGTCACCTTCCCAAACCCACTCCCACTCACCACAATAAAACCACCCGAACACAACTATGTGACTTCAAACTCACACGCTGCTAGTGATCATTCATAATACAGACACTCCAATCCCTGTTATAACACATTAAGCTTCCACGTACACACTCTCATAGGTAGCATCTTGGCCACGTGTCAATGGTGGAAGCTTAGAGTTGAGACTGCGTCCACACAGACAGGTGTAGCACTGCTTTATCTGACCCCCCTATGCAACCTGTCTATGTGCAGGGCCCTTCAAAGTGTTCAGACTCACAAACACATTGACTATTAATTATTGATCAGTCTTTCCTGATGCGTAGCCAGGCATCAGTAAAGTAATACAAATAATAGCGGTGAAAATAATTTGTAATTAATAATAGTTAAAATAACAACAAAAATCATTACACCAATGCAGTAACGTCACGAAATCATATTAATCATTGCGTCAAACATTCACAAATTATCTAAATTAAGAACCGAAACCACCCCCCAGGGTCAGAAAGTCATACCCATCATAAAATCTGTACCTTGTTCCAAATTTTTTTCATTAATTCCTCTATCCCTATTTTCGACGCAACGCCAGTCGTCATGCAACACAACTCTTATAGATACTCCAACCCGCACCCTTCTCCTTTCTTTCCTCAAAATACATGAATCAGCAGCTTCTCCCAATAAAAATTTTTATCCCGCGCAGCAACTTGCAACAAATCTCTGTCTTATTAGATCCCATATCTATGTCTCATTTCCTCTCCATAGATCCGCCCATCCCGTATCACACTTTCAAGCAATCAAGTTACTGTACAAAACTTTATCGCATAACTAAAGGGTGGGTGGGTGGGGATAAAAAGTTCCAAAAACAAGAATCTCTTTTTTTGTGTTCGAGGAACTTGCGAAAGTGACGAGAACACTAGGTACATAAAGTCACATATTTATTACTTGCGCGACACATGTCGCAACTTTTCTAGTTGTTCTTGTAGCATCACTTAGTTCTGATACCTTCAAATGGCTCGAAATGAGCTGATTCCAGAATTTCGTAATTTGATTTTAGGCATGATGGGCCAAATTGGACTAAAACTTGCAATATTAATTGCAATCATTCATAGTCAGTCCTACCGTATCAAACATGTTTATAGAAACGGCTTCAAATGCCGAAATTCAGGTATTTACAATGTTCCGGCTTTTTCTCGTCTGAGGTCACAAAATAGGTGTTATGTTACACTCTGTTCACACAAACACTATTTTGCTACCCTCTTCCTATGCTTGCATTCCCCTCCAGGTCAAATGTAAGAAAGGCACCGAAGCATAAAGAGTGAGAACAATTTTATTGATTAGAACTTATACAACGTCTTAGTCACAGCAATCCTCTCAGTAAATGAATCATATATATATAGAAACACAGAGTCAGATTTCCATCTGCCATGTCTTTTCAACAGCCTCATTTCTATACCCGCCCTCGCAGCAGCAGTGCAGCCCCCCTTCCGCAAGGAATGAGTGCAGTACTGCGTGTGGTCCACCCCGATCCTCTGTAGCCACGCGTTCATAGTGTGGTTGACAGAGTTAGGTGACAGGTGGCTGAGTCCCACGCGCGACTGCAGCGCTGGAAATAAAGGCGCTTGTGGGTCAAGCTTGTACATGTGGTTTTCGAACCATAACGTCATCCATACAATTGCACACAAAGGCGACTTCCTATCGCCGCTAATCACAATAGTATCACCCAACCTATACTGGTGTGTCTTACTCTTCTTGATATAAATAAACAATACCCAATCCCCTTCATACTTCTCCACCTACACATCTTGAACGCATAACGCCACTGCCTCACTGCGTAGGAAGCCAAGGAACATAATAATAATCATAGTTACATCTCTCAAATCACACCAGCTGGCAGGATCCATCACGGTAATAAAGCGAAGCAACATGGAAGTCTGGATAGGAATTTTGCCTACAGGTTTCCGAGCCAACCTAAGCACATACTTCCTGACCTCATACACCAGCTTGGTGTGAATTTGGTTGGTGACAGAATCAGTCATCGCATATTGACTAAAGATGGCAGACAGCTTGTACTTAATGGTGTTCTGAGCATAACGCATGTGCGAGAGTAGGTAGATGCAGTATGCCGCGACCTGTTCAGGTCTCGCGGGGAACGCAGGTAGGCCCATAGTTGCACTCCACTTTTCCCAATCACGTATTGCATATGCGTATCCCCTCGCTGTGTTACGCGGCCGAAGCTGCTTGTACAAAGGCTCGACAAAAGACTTCAAGTCTTTCCAACAATTTCTCCTCACCGCCACGGTTGTCCACCGTATCTCCTTACACCCTCGCCCTTCTGCGATATACCTACACACGTCATAACATCCTTGTAGTAAGGTGATTAATATTACTTAACAACAGCCACAAATAAACATCAAAATATATCGCAAACCATCCCTTGCTACCTAGCCCATGATTGAAGTCGAATAGAGCAGCTGTCATAGACCACGTAGGACGCTTCACGTACATAGGATGTCTACTCCAGGTAGGTTGCAAAGTGTACTCAGCTGGTGGTAGGTCAATCACTTTTCTTCCATAGTCCACCACATACACCCACCACGTGCGCGCCGGCCACACAGGTAGAACTAGCACAGCCGCCGCATGCGCATTCATTAAATATTCAATCACACTTGCAATCCTGTTGAAGTCAGGGACATACACCAGTCCACCATGTCTTATATAGCCAGGTGCGTTGGCACCATCTCCTACACATCCCTTCTCATGTAGATATCTTTCATAGACAGCGCCTTCGACGCGCCGTCAGCTGTTCAGGTCTCTTGGGATCCAGTTCCAGACTGCGTTGATATCATACGCATTCAAAATAGTTCATATCTGCTTGATAATGTCATTCTGAACAGGAATAGGTCCGCCACCGTTGATTAAGTTCCTCACGGCAGGCAATGAGTCTAAATCAAATCTCACACACGTATGTCCCAACTTCTCACCAAACTCACTTAGTAATAAAATGACAACATGCAGCTCCCGTAATGTTGATGATGTGCCCACTAGGTGGCCCGGTAGCGGGATGGTAAGTTTGTCACCCCCATACGACACCGGTAGCTAGCTCACCTGTGTCTACCAGCACAAACATATCTTCCACATAGTTAACTATCGGTCGCTTACATCTCGACTGATCACCCAACCACTCCGCCCAAAATTCAACCTCAGCTTTCGCGCCCGCATCAATTATTACATACTCAGCAGCACGCACCCGCGCTGTATTCATACAACCATATATAGAGCGGGTCCAAGCCTGTGCCGGCTCCAATGCGATCGATAGCGAGACTATTCTACCCACCTCTCTCTCTAGCTCCTCTAGCTTAATAAAGCATCCTTCCTTCAGTCTAGCATTGAATTCTGCCCACATATTATGCATGAGTGCCCGCTTGTGGTCAGGCACCTCATATGACATCCCCTTTGTGTTAATCATAACACCCAAAAATTTCACAACAAACTCACCCTCCCATCTGCACTTCTCATTTAATCCCCATCCAAGAGTAGTCAGAAAAAGTCTCACACAACTCGCCAGTTCATTCATCATTTTACCTGGCGCACTCCACAGAAAGTCATCAAGGTATGCTAGCACCAGTACGCCCAAAAATCTCAGAAACGTAACCATAGGTCGGGTGGTTTTGTGAACCAAAAGGGAGCATTCCTAAGTCCGAATGTCATAACATTCGAGGTGTAATATTTCCCTCTATGGAAAAAGCCCATGAATTTTCTCGCACTCTCTGACATCCTTAGGGAGTAATATGCAGATGCTAAATCTGTCACAATCATTGAAAAATCCTCTCTTACTACCTTGTCTGAATCTCTCTTCAGTGTCTCCAATCTGAACTGGTTGACCGCATTGAACTTGCCTAGATATCTCTTGTCGTGACATACCCTTGCCTTTCTCACGCCGAGCGGGTCTATCTCTACCTGTATCGGTTCGACCAACCATAGCCTTTCGGGCTCTTCTTCGTCAAAGTTACCTAATGCTACATTTCTGCGCACAAACTCATCAACCAGTTGCTCATTCGCAAGGTACGTTGGATGATTACGAAAAATTTCCTTTCAGGAATGTGTTGTCCTTCAAACCTAAAATCAAGCCCGTAAGCAATCCAGGAAATTACAACACTTGAAGTCCCCATCGACTTCCAATAGCCAAGCTGTCTCCTTAGCTTATCAGGCCCGGCCGATGTGTCTGCCCATGGGTTTCCTTTGTTGAGCTCGCTTCCTAACTTTATCATAGCATCAAGTGCCTGCCGCAGTGTCATGTCCAGATATAGATCAAGGCTTACCTGCGGTTGTCTAATCAGATTCTTAACGAACTCGATTCTATCCTTAGCCTACTGTAGTTGGTAGGCCCGGGCAAGACGAATAAGTGTGAAATTTTTGTTTGCAAAAACTGCACACCATGCCTTGCCGTTGATCATACCACACGCAGCGTTTAGGGAACTGGCCAAGTGACTGTCTTATCCTCTCCACCGGTTCATTAATACTGCAGTATTTCAGGCATATCAGCCCCTCGGTCCAGATAATATACTTCAAGAGTCTACATTGCCAATCAAGTGTCCTATATATATAAAAAAATTTAATAATCTAACCCGGACTGTCAGCATAATTGATACTAATGTATAAAATAATTCCAAGTTTGAAAAGAAAACTGATTTACTAAACTTAATACCAAGCCGCCTATAGGTCGACCAGTCTCGACCATATATCAATTCAATCGGCTCCTAGGTTACTGAACCGATACCGAGCTAAATAATATTATCACTGCTTTACCAGACAAGTAGCCACCATGCACGTCAGTAATGTTCCTTTACCTGTGAGCGGGCATGTTGTCCCACGGGCGCGACGGTGTCGCGCGGGCTCCACCAACATTGCGGGGGTCACGCATCTCTTCACGGTCACGCTTGGGAAGCGGGCATTTCGGGGACAGATGACCATAATCCCCACAGTTGTAGCATCTGAACGATGATATTACTGTGGACATTCAAGTGGCAAAACTTCCAATCAAATTTGAATTAGTGTTCAGATTTTGAATTAGTGGTCAGAAATCTAATTAATTGTCAGATATTTGATTAATGGTCGGAAATCAAATTAGTGGTCGGATTTCGGCGACTCTGACTTGAATTACATTAATAATATTAATCTGAAAGTTGAACGGTAATATTAATAATAATACTAAATTTTACTAATAATATTAATAGTATAATAATACTGATACTAGTATTTAATATATATAATAATACTACAGTGAAAAGTGCTTCTCTGTCAATGGCTGATGCAAATCTGCACATGCGCCTCCATCGTCTCACCCGTGAGGGGAGTACGAAGAATTGACGATAAGCTCTAATGACACCCCCGCAAGGGCAGTTCCAACACTTCCAGACGGACCGGTATGTTCAATGAAAATACTGGTGGCACCGACGGGAATCGAACTGGCGACAGGGCCCAGATGGTAGAACTTGACCACTGGGCTATCACGGTGTCCATACTACAGTGAATAATAATAATAATAATAATAATAATAATAGTGTATCTCCTGCCAATTGCTGAGCCAAAAGGCCATGTGCATCCAGTCCTCCATTCCATAAAGAAAGTCTCCACACCAATCGGTGGAATAAAGGAAGTGACGGCATAGAACATTACTCTAGGAGCTTTATACCAATCAGCCCATGGAAAGGACCGATGGCCTATGTACTCCCTAATAATAATAATAATAATAATAATAATAATAATAATAATAATAATAATAATAATAATAATAATAATAATAATAATAGTGCTTCTCTGTCAATGGCTGATGCATTTCTGCACATGCGCCTCCATCGTCTCACCCGTGAGGGGAGTACGAAGAATTGACGATAGGCTCTAATGACACCCCCGCAAGGACAGTTCCAACACTTCCAGACGGACCGGTATGTTCAATGAAAACACTGGTCCAGACGGATCAGTATGTTCAATGAAAATACTGGTGGCACCGACGGGAATCGAACTGGCGACAGGGCCCAAATGGTAGAACTTGACCACTGGGCTATCACGGTGTCCAATAATAATAATAATAATAATAATAATAATAATAATAATAATAGTGCTTCTCTGTCAATGGCTGATGCATTTCTGCACATGCGCCTCCATCGTCTCACCCGTGAGGGGAGTACGAAGAATTGACGATAAGCTCTAATGACACCCCCGCAAGGGCAGTTCCAACACTTCCAGACGGGCCGGTATGTTCAATGAAAATACTGGTCCAGATCGGTATGTTCAATGAAAATACAATAATAATAATAATAATAATAATAATAATAATAGTGTATCTCCTGCCAATTGCTGAGCCAAAAGGCCATGTGTATCCAGTCCTCCATTCCATAAGGAAAGTCTCCACACCAATCGGTGGAATAAAGGAAGTGACGGCATAGAACATTACTCTAGGAGCTTTATACCAATCAGCCCATGGAAAGGACCGATGGCCTATGTAATCCCTAATTAATGATAATAATAATAATAATAATAATAATAATAATAATAATAATAATAATAATAATAATATTAATAATGAAGATAATAATAATAATATTAAATAATAATAATAATAACAATAATAATAATAACTTATCATAATAATAGTGCTTCTCTGTCAATGGCTGATGCATTTCTGCACATGCGCCTCCATCGTCTCACCCGTGAGGGGAGTACGAAGAATTGACGATAAGCTCTAATGACACCCCCGCAAGGGCAGTTCCAACACTTCCAGACGGACCGGTATGTTCAATGAAAATACTGGTCCAGACGGATCGGTATGTTCAATGAAAATACTGGTGGCACCAACGGGAATCGAACTGGCGACAGGGCCCAGATGGTAGAACTTGACCACTGGGCTATCACGGTGTCCAATAATAACAATAATAATAATAATAATAATAATAATAATAATAATAATAATAATAATAATAATAATAATAATAATAATAATAATAATAATAATAATAATATACGTGCCACGACAGTGACACGAACTGAATGCAACTGAAATGAAAATAAAAATCATATTTACTTATTATATCAATGCTAACTAAGCTATTGATACTTTGGCAAACACTGCAACTTAATAAAACAATGCTTGCCGCTCGTAGGGATGAGTCACTGGGAAGCTAGTATTACTATGATAATACTACACTATTGTTTGAATAACGAACAGTGCCTCAGGCACAAAAAATCAAGGAATGCAATGATCATATGCGGCGATCATTTTTTCCCGAGTGCAAGTAGCAGCAAATGCAGCAAGAATTCTTGTCACAAAAGGGCCCGCCGCTCCATCGTTTCTGATATGTTGCTTAGCCCATTGAAAGGCTAATTCCACCGGATTCAGTTCAGGTGAATATTTGGGTAAGTATACCATCTCGACCCCGATTCCAGCTAAGAGCACTCTCAACGCGGGGATCACTTGTCGGGCGTGGTGAATGGCTGCATTATCCATAACGATGCGGTCCCCTGCCACGATGACACCCGCCTCCACTCCATGCATCAGCGCGTCGGCGAAGTCCACCGCACTGTTGGTTCCATTCTTGAGAGACAAGATTGTTCCTCCTCTGTGATGGCGCAGCGAGGATAGAAACGTCACCACGTAACGTCCGTCTTGAGCCAGCTGGTCATCCTCCCTGGCAAGAAAGCAAATATAGCATACACGCTGTGTATAGATTCACTCATTCTTATCAATTCGCACATAAAGCATATGTGCTGCACATGTGCCACACATGTGCTGCACATGTGTTTTGCATGAATGAATGAATGAGTGAATGACATTGAGTGAATGAATAAATGAGTGAATGAGTGAATGAGTGAATGAGTGAATGAGTGAATGAGTGAATGAATGAGTGAGTGCACGAATGAGTGCATGAATGAGTGCATGAAGAGTGAATGAGTGAGTGAATGAATGAATAAATGGGTGAGTGAGTGAAAAAATGAATGAGTTAATGAGTGAATGAATGAATGAATGGGTGAGTGAATGAGTGAATGAATTAGTACATGAATGAATGAATGAATGAATGAATGAATGAATGAGTCAATGAATGAATGAGTGAATGAATGAGTGAATGAATGAGTGAATGAATGAGTGAATGAATGAGTAGAAGAAGTAGAAGTAATAGTAGAAGAAGTAGTAGAAGTAGTAGATAGTAGTAGGTAGTAGAAGCAGTAGTAGTAGTAGTAGTAGAAGTAGTAGTAGTATTAGAAGTAGTAGTAGTAGTGGTAACAGTAGAAGTAGAAGAAAAAGTAGTTGTAGTAGTAGTAGTAGGAGAAGGAGTAGTAGTAGTAGTAGTAGTAGTAGTAGTAGTAGTAATAGAAGTGATATTAGTAGAAGTAGTAGAAGTAGAAGTAGTAGTAGTAGTAGTAGTAGTAGTAGTAGTAGATATATGATATATGATATATGATATACGATATAAAATATAAGATAAAGTATAAAAGATATGTGATATATGATATATGATAAATGATATATGATATATGATATATGATATATGATATATGATATAAGATATATGATATAAGATATATGATATATGATATGTGATATATGATATGTGATATATGATATGTGATATATGATATATGATATATGATATATGATATATGATATATGATATATGATATATGATATATGATATATGATATATGATATATGATATATGATACATGATATATGATACATGATACATGATATATGATATAAGATATATGATATATGATATATGATATATGATATATGATGTATGATATATGATGTATGATATATGATATATGATATATGATATATGATATATGATATATGATGTATGATATATGATGTATGATATATGATATATGATATATGATATATGATATATGATATATGATATATGATATATGATATATGATATATGATATATGATATATGATATATGATAAAAGATATATGATATATGATATATGATATATGATCTATGATATATGATATATGATATATGAAATAAGAAATAAGAAATATGAAATATGAAATATGAAATATGACATATGATATATGCTATATGATATATGATATATGATATAAGGTATATGATACATGATATATGATATATGAAATATGAAGTATGATATAAGATATATGATATATGATATATGATATGTGATATATGATATATCATATATGATGTATGATATATGACATATGATATATGATATATGATGTATGATATATGATATATGATACATGATATATGATATATGATAAATGATATATGATAAATAATATATGATATATGATATATGATATATGATATGTGATAAATGATATATGATATATGATATAAGATATAAGATATATGATATATGATATATGATATATGATATATGATATATGATATATGATATATGATATATGATATATGATATATGATATATGATATATGATATATGATATATGATATATGATATATGATATATGATATATGATATATGATATATGATATATGATTTATGATTTATGATATAAGATTTTTGATATAAGATTTTTGATATATGATATATGATAAATGATATATGATATATATGATATATGATATATGATATATGATATATGATATATGATATATGATATATGATATATGATATATGATATATGATAAAAGATAAAAGATATATGATACATGATACATGATATATGGTATGAGATATATGATAAAAGATATATGATGTAAAATAATGATATATGATATATGACATATGATATAAGATATATGATATAAAAAATATGATATAAGATAAAAGAAATATGATATAAGATATATGAAATAAGAGATATGTAATATGAGATAAGAGATATGAGAGTAGTGGTAGTAGTAGTAGAAGTAGAAGTAGTAGTAGTA
>WBZZ01004041.1:0-15000 GCA_019918135.1 Paulinella micropora | reverse complement strand
ACATCTACTGACATACATACATACATTTACAAATTAAAGTAGCTTCAAAATCGCTAAATTGCTCCCTACTTCAACCAGCTCTCGTGCTGCTACAGCTGGTCCTCTTTCCTCTGCTGCACGAGCCAGCTGCAACCGCATCCGTGTTGCATCCCTTTGGACCAAAGACATTGTAGGCAAGGAAATTTTCCAAATTCTAAGAGAAACAGAAGCGCCCAAGCAAAAAAAACTCGCGCGATGATAGGTTTGGGTCAGAATTCTAGTCATTGAACTTCAAGGGTACAGAAAGGGAAGACAAGAAATGCAAGCCTGTCATAGAAGACAAGACAAACACAATAGAACACAGGACAAACACAATGTACAACGTTGCAAAGAGGAATTGGTGTTTGGGTCAGAATTCTAGTTATTGAACTTCAAGGGTACAGAAAGGGAACACAAAAAATGCAAGCCTATCATAGAAGACAAGACAACACAATAGAACACAAGACAAGCACAATATACAACGTTGCAAAGAGGAATTGTTTCTGATCATGACAGCTATTGAAAACGCAAAAAGACGTGAAACCTGCGTTTGTAAGCGCGCGTATACGGTAGCAAGTCGTTGCCTACCGTACCTTCTGATCTACCTCAAAACTGACAAACTTTCGTTCCCTACAAGTGAATCACTGCTAGCTATGGCTACTCTGTCACCAAGCAAGAACCATACCCTGGATTTCAAGGCAAGCCTGGCGGGACAACTGCTGGAATTGGGTACACTGTTGAACTTTTCTCTCCCCCCCCTGGGAAAAAAAACCCCTCCCTCCTGTGATGTTTTGCCTCAATCCTGTGATGTTTTGCCTCAATCCTGTATGGTTTTGCCTTCCCCAACAAATTTGTGCGCAATGTGTGAATGATTTAGCCAAGGATCCTTTGGTAGCGTCCAAGACTCCCACAAGTGAAGAGGTGGCGGAGTGGTTGAATGATCACGTAGACGCAAACGCTCTGAGGGATGAAGCCTACAACATCAAGAAACAGATTAACCGCAAAAAGGTGGCACTCATCAAGGCGCGAAAGAAGCTGGAAAAAGTCATTCGACTAAATGCAAAAGGCAGAAACAAGCCTGATGGAGGTATATATATATGTATATATATACCATGCCTCCTGTTGTGAGAGTGAGAGTGTGAGAGAGAAGAGAGAGGAGAGAGAGAGAGAGAGAGAGAGAGAAGAGAGAGAGAGACTCAGAGAAAGAAATGATTGTTTCTTTTGCACAGGTCTATCTTATGACGACCCGGAAGCAAACTTCAAAACAATTGCATGCAACAGCAAGAAGGAGTATGTGGCACGCGAGAGGGTGGGCGAACTTTGGCAAGAGCTCGAAGCACTTGCTGGGGACGCTGTCAACGTTTTGTGTGCATACGTGGAGGTGCAGCGCAACAAGGAGAAACTCAAAAGGGTAATACTCTCTCTCTCTCTCTCTCTAGTCTCTCTTTCTCTCTCTCTCTCTCTCTCTCTCTCTCTCTCTCTCTCTTAGTAGGGGCTACACATACACAGATTCAAACTCACACACATACAGGAATCCAAAAGTATGGAGAGCCTTCAGCCTTCAAAGTTCAGCAACGCGCTGATCAAGAAAGCTAACGAATTCCTCCGGCTGAAATTAGGAGACGGTCTGTTTATCTTCCTCCTTTTACATTTCTAGTGACATACTTTGTTGTCAATATATGTATGTTCCTGCATGCTGTCTATAAGTATGTTTTGTTTATCAATGTATGCATGTAAATTTTACGTAATAAATATGCAGGCGCAGCATCTACGTGGACGGCTGAAGGAACAAAAATCAAGCTTGATCCAGACGAGGGCCAGCAAATCTGGAAGTCTGCATTCGAAATACGGCGTGAAGAAAAAGAAAAGGAAGAGGCGGCTGAGGCTGGTCAGCCACGACGTGGCAAGAAGAGAAGCATGGTATACGTAAATACAATGCTATACATACATGTGTTGTTCTGTGTTTGTTTTGTTGTTTTGTTTGTTTATTGTTTGTTGTTTGTTGTTTGTTGTTTGCTGTTTGCTGTTTGTTGGTTTGTTGTTGGTTTGTTGTTGGTTTGTTGTTTGTTGTTGTTTGTTGGTTGTTTGTTGCTGTTTGTTGTTGTTTGCTGTTGTTTGCTGTTGTTTGTTGTTGTTTTGTTTGTTGTTGTTTAATTTATTGTTGTTTGTTTGTTTTTGTTTTGTTTTGTTTTGTTGTTTTTTTTTGGGGGGGGGGGGGAAGGGAGGTGGCAGCAGCGTATACATAAGTTGATGCATGCATACTTAGGCATTGTATGCGGCCGAATGTGAGGAAATCTTCAAGGAGATGGATGGACACAAAGACGTCCTACCCAAAGATCTGCACCCGTTCGATGCTACCTATGAACGCACTTTTGGCAATGGGCACACTCATGTACCTGGGAGGAAGAAGCGCCGACAGCTCAAAAATCTTCACCATCCTGGCGCAATCAAGGTGCTCATGCCGGTGGCGGCCGCAGCTTTGGCTGTAAAGAAGCAAGAAAAAAAGGAATACGTCATAGTTTCGGACAGTGATGATGATGATGAAGACAGTCGCAACATGCCCAAACTACTTGCGCCCCAGGCCCGGGCAGCCGCCGCACGACAAGCCTGGTTGTCTGAAGTTGATAATATCGAGCATGAATGGATCGCATCAACGAACAGTTCGAATCCTACAAAAAGCAAAAGCATATTGGCAACACTACTGTTGGCACTGCTACTGCTACTACTACTACTGCGGTGGCCCAGCCATCCGTACCTGTCAAGGTGCAAAAGCCTGTTGCAGCTACTGCTACTGTGGCCCGACCATCCGTACCAAGTGTCAAGGTGGAACGGCCTATTGCTACTGCTGCCATTACTACTGTTTCTACTACTACTGCTGAGGCCCGACCATCCGTACCAAGTGTGAAGGTGGAACAGCCTATTGCTACTGCTGCCACTGCTACTGTTTCTACTACTACTGCTGAGGCCCGCGGCCGCTCATCCGTTCCAGTCAAGGGGCAACAGCCGACTGCTGCTGCTACTACTACTACTACTACTACTACTACTACTACTACTACTGCTACTTCTGTGGGCCAGGTCCACCCATCCGTACCTGTCGTGCATGCGCAACAGTCTACTGAGATCAAGGTGGAACAGCATACTACGGAAGAGCCTCAAGATCTATTCACGAAAGTTTTGGAGTGGCAAAGTCTGTGTCGTAATCCCAACAAGCTGCAGGCAGTCAACACACAACTTCAAGAAATGGATCTACCCGCTCTAGGATTGCTTTGCGCCGCAGATTTTCGCTGTTATGGCTGGCCTGAGGTATTTTACGTTGGTAGGGTCATGGATGTGAAATTATGTGCCGAAAACGTGAGCAGCAAGAGCCAAGTTTCGATTCATATTTTTGGTGTAAGTGAGAAACGCAAAAGCAGCGCAAAGCCATGGTACGCTGAAGACTTGGCTTCGAAAAAGTTTGCAACATCCTGGGTGCTGAAGAAAAAGTTTCATCAGTCAAAGCTGCCAGGAGAAATAGTGGCGTGGGAGTGTCCTGATGATGAAAAGTACGAAAAATTCGAAGTTACTATTGAAGCGCAATTTGTCCTCATCGATTCGTTTACGTTGAACCAGGACAGCCAAATGAACAGCAAGGATAAGGCTGATTTGATCCAAAAACTCAAAGAAGAATCAACAAGTGCGGATTCTGAGTCTGATGAAACGTCAGAGTCAGAGTCGGAGGATGCCTCGGACAGTGCTGATTCAGATAACGAGAAGAAAGGCAGCCGCTTTGGGAATGAGGAAGACAGTGACTCTGAGTGATTAATTAGTAAGGACATGACAAGACTTGCAGTCTGTTATTAATACTACTGAGACAACCAACTTGATCACCATCAGACTAATCATTATTGACTTCCCACTCATCACTGCGCCGGAGTGGAAAGTATTTTCTTATTAAAGTGTTTGTGTAAAAGTATGTATAACTTGAATACAGTTGAATTATATATATTAATTAATGTTATTATATATAATATTGATAATTGGGTTTATATACTAAGTATTAATAATATTAATGTTGCTTATTAATGTTACTATGATTAATATTAATATTAATATGATTTATGATTTTCATTTTAGTTGTGTTCAGTTCAACGCTCAGTGTGTTGTATTAATAAACTTTGCCGAGCCTCAGCGAGCATTATTTATATTAACATTATTAATATTAATACGTGACTATGATTCTCTGCCGGCGCCGGACCTGCTAATAAATTTAGTTTTTTTTTCAAGTTAAAAATTAATAATTAGTTCTGTTGAAATCCGACTACCAATTTGATTTCCGACCACTAATCAAATATCTGACAATTAATTGTATTTCTAACCACTAATTCAAAATCTGAACACTAATTCAAATTTGATTGGAAGTTTTGCCACTTGAATGTCCACAGTAATAGATCCTTCGCAGCCGATGCTCCTCCCAGCTTCTTCCTCTTGAGTAGTGGGCCTGCAGGCGTAAAGTACTCCTCCACGTCGTCCCAGACTGCGGAGTCGATCTTCTTGGCGTGCGCCTTGGCGATCTTGAGTGCATCCTCCACACCGTAGCCAGCGGAGCGAATCTTGAAGTACTTGACCACGGCCGCAATCAACACACCAAGGTCATCAAACTTGGACTCACCGTGGCACCATTGTGAGTAGTGAGTAGCGCCGGTATTATCGAACAAGCAGCCTTCTTCTCAACTGCTTCCAACATCATGGGCAGGCTTGAGTCAGTAGATAGCTCTGATCTCTTCTGACTCTTCGCCATATCCAGTACAGCCGCAAGTATCTGCTCCATCCTGCCCGGGTGAGGCCAGCCAGCACCATCCACCTTCTGCAGGCTCTGCTCCTCGTGGCGGGTGCAGTAGTCTTGGCCAGGGCTTGTCTCGCTAGACAGCCTAACACATGTACAACACATGTACATCATTAGTAATCACCTTGCCACACAGGCTATCTGTTACCCTTATAATCACAAACTGCGCGACTCGCCCCTCCCCCAGCCATGAAAGCTTGCATTAGTGCACCCATTTGAGATGCATCAATCATCATGGGCGCGTGTACGGTGCTCCCGCCCGCTGCGCCCACACCAGTGGGGACACCGATGTGCCCAGTCGCAGCGGGTGCGGCGACTCCATGATGACCCGAAGCAACCAACCCTGCTCCCACAACTGCCGGAGCCGGCGCACCTGCAAAGACCATTCCTCCAGCAGCTGGCGAGCCGACTGACGGCACAAGCAACGCCGGTCCGGACGAGTGCAGGGAGGCGGAGGTATCTCCACTTGTTGCCGAAGTCGAAGTGGACGGTACCGAGATGCTCGGTACCCCAACCACAAATGACGGTGGGGGACAGTGTGCTCTTGGGGAAGATGCAGAGTTCCAACCGCCGCACTGGCTGCCGCCATGATGGTCGATAACGCACGGGATGAAGCAGCCGATGTTGCCGCCCTACGCTTTGCTGCTCTTGCTTCTCCAGGGACATCACTTTGACATTAGTGGTAGCAAAGAACGGGGATAAAAAGTTCCAAAAACAAGAATCTCTCTTCTTGTGTTCGAGGAACTTGCGAAAGTGACGAGAACACTAGGTACATAAAGTCACATATTTTATTACTTGCGCGACACATGTCGCAACTTTTCTAGTTGTTCTTGTAGCATCACTTAGTTCTGATACCTTCAAATGGCTCGAAATGAGCTAATTCCAGAATTTCGTAATTTGATTTTAGGCCTGATGAGCCAAATTGGACCAAAACTTGTAATATTAATTGCAATCGTTCATAGTCAGTCCTACCGTATCAAACATGTTTGTAGAAACTGCTTCAAATGCAGAAATTCAGGCATTTACAATGTTCCGGCTTTTTATCGTCTGAGGTCGCAAAATATGTGTCAAAAAGCGCTACCCCCACCTGAAAAGCAGAAAAAACTGTGACAGGTGGCTGTTTGGGTGCCATAAGCTCGACAGAAAGCCACGGCTGTGGCCCGTACAGTAACCTCGCGACAAAAGTGCAAGGAAGCTGGTGACACTTGCATTCGCAGACGTTTAGTGATTTTTAAAATCAGCCATATAGAAAATAAAAATTACCTGATATCTGATACGAGTCCGTCAGGCAGAGAAAGTTATCTTCAGGGGGATCCGCAGGATTGCCCCGCGGCCTGAGAGCGGCCCTGCCGGAGGCGAAAACCTTTTTAGATTCTATAGAAACTGTATCAATTTTAATAACCAAAGCTTTTTTTTCATTTACAGAGTAGTGATAATATTTAATAAAATATTTAATTTTTCTTATATTTCTTTCCTCTCTTGCTTGGATCCTTTCCTTTCGTTACTGACTCTTCCCAGTCTTCCTCTGCCTCTCTCTTTTTCTTACTGTTTCCTAACTCTAGATGCTAATGTGAATCATATGCAGATGTTTCGTCGTCTGACAATTCTTCCACAACTGCCCAGCCCCTACCACACACACCACCACTCGAAACACCAGTCTTGATCTCTCCCATCTCAATAGCTTTCTTCAGCTTGTCTGACTTGCTTTTACGACTCTCAAGCACTCCTTGCATCTGCGTCTCTCCTGCAGCAACTGCTGACTCATACAGCGCTTGCACAATATCAGGCTCATACTGTTCTAGCTTGTAATAAGCTACCTTCAGACTGTCTGCTTTTCTTGACTTCCTAGGTTTACTCAGCTTGACTGGCTGCTTAGCTTTGTTCCTGTTGTAAACACAGATCTGTATCTCCTATTTTTAGCTTTGTCAAAAGCAATGATAGCTTGTGAAATAATAACCTCTGCTTCTTGAGACCCAAAAGGAGGAGAATTGAGTTTCAAAATCATGAGGTCATCTCCACTCTCATCCTTTAATCTTGATCTATGCTTGGTAAAAATAGTGTTCCAATGTGAAAATCCCTGCTCGACACATACAGTGTCAGAGGCTGTGAGCAAACTTCTTTGACTGCTTGGACAATAGTAGGAAACGTACCTACTGCAACTGCGTGGACACTGCTGGTTCTGTCTCCAAACAATTGCTCTGCTATATCTACTGCATTCTCACATGGTCTCAAACCTGATTTCGTGAGTGTTGCTTGCAGCTGGTTAAGGTATGAGTGATAAAAGACAACTTCCTGCCTAAGCTGCACATGAGATACCTTATATCTACTAGCAACCCCTTTGATAGCACACTGCACATTTTCAGGCAACGCATCAAGTCTGTCTACATATGTTTGACTGTCTGGAGTATGCTTGACCTTGAGAGTGGAATCAGTTGCGCGCTGATCATCTGCAGCTGCTGCAGGAAGTGTTGGTGGTGTCCAGGAAGGCCAGGTTGTTGGATCTTCTTCACACATGGCTGGAACGGTAGAAGAGGAAGAAGAAGATGAACAAGAAGAGGAAAGAGGAGGAGTGGAAGGGACAGGAGGAGGAGGAGGAGGAGAAGGAGACGCGGCAGCAAAAGAAGTAGAAGAGTTTGTTTTGTAGTCATCTTTGCGTGCTAGTATGATAACAAGCGGACAAACAATGTCACCATACCCTGCAGGAGGGGCTCAACTTGATCAAAGGTTGAAAACAGTCCGTCAGCCAGGAAGTCAAGAAATGGTTTCTTGATCTATTTCTCAAAAAAGCTAATGTGAATGTGAAAGATTTCTGACGCTTCTCGTCGGACGAGTAATCGAGGTCGGAAAGTTGACTCAGTTTCTGTTGGTCTGCGAGCTGGAAAAATCCATAACATTGCTCATGTTGCTCACATTGTCCTTGAAAGACTGGATGGATTGCTGGGCACGCCTACTTCCAGCAAGGACAGTGGAAAATTCAGAGTCGAGTGCTTGCATCCGCTTGCTAAAGGCTGACAGAACAGGTGTGACATCACTCAGCATAAACAACGTAGCTTGCCGCGCCACGCTGTTCACTGTCTTCAGCAGCCCTGCTGCTCTGCTTCGATCGTCTTTGTCGTTACGAGACGACTGACTGAAGTCTTTCAAATCAATGATAACAGCAGGCAAAACCTCTCGAAGGTCTTTGTTAGCTTTCTGATGAGAGAGCCATCGAGTAGCAGCTGGAATAGCAATAGCTTCGACACCCCATCCAAAAAGAGTGAGTGCTGAACGATTCAGACTTTCAAATTTCGATGCTGAGTAACGGTACCATAGACACAGTTCAAGCAGTGTAGGTTCAAATGTCTTCTGAATGTACGGAACTGCTGGCATAGAATTTTTGAAAAGAAGTGCAAGCCGATGGCATGAACAATGTGCAATAGGTAAAAACCCAGGATGAACTTGCAGTTGCTGCCCGCTCATAAGATTCATAACAAGCATCTCAAAAAGTTTACCCACTCCTACACGAGATCATGTATTCGAAGAACAACCATCAAGGCTGCCAGATACAAATTTGTGCCATGGAATAACACAGTCTGGAAAATAAGCCTTGAAGCAATCACCATGCTCCAAATAGTGCGCAAAGCAACGAATGGTGTTCACCCCTCCCTTCAGTGCACAGTTCTTGTCACTTAGAGCTGGTGTTCCAGGGGGCATGATTTCTATGTAGAAAGCTTGATGGTCCTCAGTGGCGTTTGCAGAAGGTAACCATAAACGGAAATAATCTATAAACTTCTCTACCGGAGCGCCAAGCCTTTCACAGAAGAATTTCAGGTACAACAAGACTACCGGCACATTTCGAGAGTCAGTCATTTCATCCATCATGAAGGACCACGATGGTGCCTTCAATAAATCTAACAACACACGATGTTAGATTAATATTAGGATATATGCTTACGTTTCTTTGTGTATGTATACGGAGTGATAAGAAAGAGGTAGGGGGGGGGTGGGGCAAGGAGAAGCGTGGTTACATATACCTTCTCCATCCTGTTCTCGAACAACGTCAGCCAGCGATCGCACCATCTCCTGCACGATTTCTGGTGAGGTGTAGTTTGCACCGGGATCTCCCAGCTCGCCATCAGGTGTGAGTGCTAATTCAGCATCACCGTTCGCCACCTCAAGTATTCGTAGCTTGAGTATGTGGTTAAGGCCTCCCTCAGAGCAATTCATGTACACGTTACGAAAAAGTTTCCTTAATGGCTTATGACTCAGAAGCACTGATTCACGTTGAAAGTCCAGCATTGCCTTGCCCTCAACAAGCACAGAAGCATAAGCTACCTTGTGCATTTCACTCTAAAAAAACACAACAAAATAAAAACAAACAAATAAACAAATAAATAAATAAATAAATAAATAAATAAATAAATAAATAAATAAATAAATAAATAAATAAAGAAAGAAAGAGAGAGAGAGATATGTAGCCTAACTCCACAGGAGACGTATGTATGTATGTATGTATGTATGTATGTATATAGGTATGTATGTATGTAACTATGTATGTATGTGTGTGTGTGTGCATGTATGTATGTATGAATGTATGTATGTATGTGTGTGTGTGTATGTGTGTGTGTGTATGTACATATGTATGTATGCATGTATGTATCTAGTGTATGTATGTATGTATGTGACTATACATCGAAACCGAAGAGGCGTTCCTAGCTGGAATATTGTTGTCAAGGATTTCAACTTGTGTTTCTTCGCCATTTGAGAATTTTCTCCACTTTGTTATTTTGAGGAGAGCTTTGTTAGTTTGCGCACTGAAGGAGCTGGCGTTGTTTTTTCCCATTCATAGAAATCTGTATTTTGACCTGACAGTATCTATATTCCTCTTTAGCTTGTCCGCATACCTTACTAGTGCCTAAAAAACTAAGAAGAAGGTTCTTCAAAACGAGCAGGATACATCGTGATTTTCACCCGAACAATGTCCGGATGTCCGGCACATCGCTAAACCCCTGCTTCGTTTGTGACTCATAAATTTCAGGAAAATTTCCTTATTATTTTTGCATATCACTAGTATCACTGTAGTTACTGCTGAAGAAAAAGGGGGAAAAGGCACGGCTCTACCGTCACTAGCGTCACGACTCTCGGAGAGCGTGAGGGTAAAAGTATTATATAATTTAATATATGTTTTGAGTTTGCGTTTTCCAGTGTTTCACAAAATAATTATAGATGTAACTTATTGTAATGCCCCCAATGATAGCTCAAGAAAAAGTCGGTAATACAACCAAACACAGTCCTCACGAATGAGAATGATGTCTCGTTATATTAGCTCAGTGAAGCCGAAAAGGAAAACGGCAACAGACCAGGAATAAAATGGCATCAAGTCCAATCCGGACAAATAATACTGAAAACAGGCTGGTGCACCTGTCACCAGGAAAAGGGTGCTTTTTACCGGCTATCCGGGGGGTGATGCCTACAGTACCCCCTCCCGATTTTATGACGGAAATACCATTTTCGTCATACAATTTCTGATTTCTTTCTGCGCTATGTAGTCATGCTACACAGCGCATCGACCCACGGATAGACGCTAAAAGACGATAAATATATCCTCATACGGCACGTCAAAGCTGATTCTCTAACCGTTCTTGTAAATTTTGAACTCCTTCCCCTCAATCTCTCTTTTTTTTTCGGCAGTATGTCGAGAACAAATGTACTATTAATAAAAAATACAAGCAACGTGGTGCTGTATTCCCCCCTTGATCTCCTTATGATTATTATTATTATTATTATTATTATTATTATTATTATTAGGGAGTACATAGGCCATCGGTCCTTTCCATGGGCTGATTGGTATAAAGCTCCTAGAGTAATGTTCTATGCCGTCACTTCCTTTATTCCACCGATTGGTGTGGAGACTTTCCTTATGGAATGGAGGACTGGATGCACATGGCCTTTTGGCTCAGCAATTGGCAGGAGATACACTATTATTATTATTATTATTATTATTATTGCCCAGTGGTCAAGTTCTACCATCTGGGCCTGTCGCCAGTTCGATTCCCGTCGGTGCCACCAGTATTTTCATTGAACATATCGGTCTATTTCTGGACCAGTATTTTCATTGAACATACCGGCCCGTCTGGAAGTGTTGGAACTGCCCTTGCGGGGGTGTCATTAGAGCTTATCGTCAATTCTTCGTACTCCCCTCACGGGTGAGACGATGGAGGCGCATGTGCAGAAATGCATCAGCCATTGACAGAGAAGCACTATTATTATTATTATTATTATTATTATTATTATTATTATTATTATTATTATTATTATTATTATTCTGGAGGGGTGCACAAGATGGCACTCCATGGGAAGAGGAGGTGGTTGGGTCTCTCCCGACGAAGGTGACCGCTTGGGGAGGGCGGTCACCGGGATATGCGCAACTCTCAACTGGGCATTTACTCGGTAGGGGTTCGGCCAGGCAGGTTGTGGGGTTGTCTGTTGGATTGTTGGTTGGCTCGTTTTTCTTGGCTGTTGGTTTGGGTCTGGTTTCCTGGTTAGCCCATTTAATTTCCTGCCGAGTAAATGCCTGGGTGCTTCCAGTTCCGGTTTGGTGATCTTGTTGAGATGAGCATTCGGAGGAAACAGTACCGAGATGGGTTGAAGATAGGATTCACATTGAACCGAGATGGGGCTGAGTTGACCTGTTCCAACTCTGCTCCATTTCGGCTTCATGTTAATCCTATCTTCATCCTATCTGGGTTTTGTCTCCTCCCTATCTTCGCTTCTTCGGAGTTGCCTAACTGGAACACATGATGAGCGCACGTTGGAGAGGGGCTTCAGTCGGTCCCAATGCCTTGCCAGTGCCTTGCTGCGTTGCCGTGCCTTGCCCCATGCATTCACACCCTCCACCGTTGCATTTCTAACTGAGCAGCTTCGGCTGGGATTACTATACTTGTCTGTAAGACCCTATAGGTACCGCTAGGTTCGCGCCTTCTATACCCACGTGAGGAAAGGAGTTTCAGCTGCACGCCGTCCGATCTGGCTCCACTCGGGGACACCCGTACCTCATGATGTGTATTGTTAGGAGCAGCTGAAAGTCCATAAGGCATGAGAGTAGAGGCGTTGGCGATGCGATGGAGAGTGTGTGTAGTGCGTGAGGCAGGTTCTGGCGACGCTGAGGGTGCTGGCGGGCGCCGAAGGGCACGAAGCGACGCGGCAGCGTCCAGTGACACCGGCGGAAATGCGTGTAGTGTGTGTTGCAGATACCGCCGATGCTATTTGCATGGACGGGCGCTTTCCTCGGCGTAAAGAGGCGCGGCGGTGATGGCCAGCGACATTGGCCGTCTACTACTCTCAATGGATTACAAATACGCGAAGCACGGAGCTACCACTGTGGCCCTTATGGGACAAGGTAGAATCGCCGAAGACCTGGACAATCCCCGTGGGAATGCCTCTTCGACTGGCTCTGGCCCGATGTCCCAGGATGGGAGGATGAGGGCTCGCGTATATGACGGAATTCCTGAACCACGTGGAGATGCTATCTTAGCTGCGCCTCATCCTTCCTCCCCAAACCTGGCACACGGGTCGGCGCTTCAACATAAGGCGAGCGGCGCTATATGGCAGATGGCACCGCCGCCTCGACGGTACCGGCGGGTAGATCGGTACGACAAGGACGGGCGTAATCTGATTGTCTGGGGGCTCTCAGAACGCGCCAATCTACAGGAGATCGCCTCCAAAATGAGCGGTCTTGGTCTGGTGGTCCCGGTAATGGAGCGGCAAGGCCAGCGAATGTCTCGTCACCTGGAGCTGGTCTACGAGGACGATGACAGCAGGCAGACGGCGTTGCAGCAACTCAAACATCTCAAATTCTTCGGCAGAGGGGTCAATGTGGCCCTTGGGCGCAGGTTCAGGGACAGGGAACGTGTCCGAAGGCTTATTCGCATCCATCTGCGTGGGGAAGCGGCGGTCCGGAAGGAGGAAGCTGCGACGGGATATCGCGTCTTGCCTCTGCATGAAAAATATGTCGATGATGTGCAGGTGGCGTCTTCGGAATTGGCTGCCGATGCACCTAAGTGTGTGTCTGAGTGTGCTGATGTGCATGCGGTGCCCCTGCATTCGGCGGCCAGTGCAGTGGGGGACCAACCTGCGCAAGCACCTGCAGAGGGAGGCAGCACGAGGGCGGAAGCCAAGCGCGGCAGTCGGGTCCGGAAACGAGCCAAGAAGCACCGCTCCAAGCAGTTCGATACCGGCTTCAAGCTACTCGTCGCGAGTCACAACTGGCAGGGTAAAACGGGATACGACAACGTAGGCACGGCGGAATGGGCATCATTCTACAAGCACGAGGGCTGGCTAGTCATCGGGGCTCAGGAGCACCGCATGGGCAAGAAGCAACTTTCCAAATGCAGCCTGGATGGATTCCGGATTTTTGGAAACCTGCGGAGGTCAGCGAGAAAAATCGCTGCAAGGGTGGGGTTCTATTCGCGGTGGCTAACTTCCTTGGTCCGTATTGCAACCTGGTGTCAGCCCCCGTCGACCACCGGCAGCAAGTGTGGCTGTGTATCGCCTCGGGTGTTACCGGCGCTCAGGATATCTATGTGGGCAACGGCTACTTTCCCCAGGAAACGCAGGAAGAAGAGTCGTCAGAGGCGTATGCGGCCTGGCAGGCAGCTATAGCTTTTTTTGGAGCCAAAGGTCTTGTGGTCACGGTGGCGGATGCCAACGCGAAGCTCGGGCCGGCATGCAGCCGAAAAGAGGAGGGCATCGTCGGTCAGCACGGGGAGGTCGATGATAAGGGAGCACCGGTACGTTCGGAGAACGGCAAGAGACTCGCGGCTGTCCTCGTCGCTACGGGCCTGCGAAATCTGAGCGGCTTCTCGTGCCCAGTGGAAGGGTCCTACTGGTGGTCCCGGCGTGAGCAGCGCGGCATGGGCACAGGCAAGCACCTCCTTGATTACATCTGCGCGTCGCCTGGCTTGGCATCTGGAGCAAAGTTCGGAGTATGCGAAGATAATCTTGATACGGACCACAAGGCAGTATGGGCCGAACTGACGTGGAGCGGCCAGCGCCGACCAAAGCGGGCTGCGAAACCTTACAGGTCCTTTCGTGTTGATAAGCTTATTGGTGCTGGTGTCTTGGGTAATGATCACGCTGCGAAGCAAGCGCTGGATTATCTACGCGACAAGTTCGATGACGTATTCCAGCATTGCCTACAGAAGCTTGGAGTGCATCAGCTGCCTGAGCTTGACCTATCGGGTGGCGCCGACAGCCAACGGGTGGTAGATGACGTCACCGAGCGATTGGCGCAGTCCTTCCGAATGGCGGCGCACCAGGTCCTTGGCTTCAGATGTATACGACCCCGTTTCACCAACAATTGGTTCGACGGGGAGCTAAAGGAGCTCATTCAACAGCGCCGGGAGGCCTACGCAGCATACAGGAGGGATGAATCGAATGCGGAAGCCCGTCTGAATTGGCTACGGCTCCGCAAGCAAATTCGGAAGGCAACTCGGGCCAAGAAGTCCGCCTCCTTCAAGCAAGTGCAGGAAAAAGCGGTCAAATGTCAACGCGAGCAATCCTCAAAGCGCTTTTGGCTACTCGCGAAGCGGCTTGGCGGGGCACGCAGAACGAAGGTCTCCGCGCCGGTGCAAAGGGAGGATGGCTCACTGGCGTGTACGCTGCCGGAAAAGGTCGCTCGGTGGAAGGAATTTCGGAAAAATTCGGTGAAGCCACGGGAAAATCCGGCAAGTGCGGCTGTTGTGGTGGAGTGCTGTGCAGAAGCAGGCTTGCTGGAGTGGGAGGAAGCCGAAGCTAAGCGGCAGTTCCACTGAAACGATCGCTTCAGAGATGAGGTGGCCCGGCTATGAAGGAGCACAAAGTAGGTGAAGACACTTGCGAAGAGCTGGACAAGCCGTTCACGCAAGAGAAGGTCCTTGCAATGCAACGTGCCCTGAATAACCACAAAGCTTGTAGCGAGGACAAAGTGAAGAACGAGATGCTCAAGTATGGCGGCGCCTACATCAATGGCTACTTAACGCAGTACTTCAACTGGATTCGAGAAGTCGAGAGGACTCCAAAAGCTTGGGGCAAGGGAATCATCGTCAATATCCCCAAGGGTGGGGATCCTACGGATCCTGACAACTGGAGGGATATCTTGATTATTAGTTGCCTTGGTAAGCTGTATCTGTCCTTATTAGCTA
>WBZZ01004040.1:22500-28580 GCA_019918135.1 Paulinella micropora | reverse complement strand
CTCTCCCTCACTCACTCACTCTCTCCTCTCTCTCTCTCTCTCTCTCTCTCTCTCTCTCTCTCTCTCCCTCTCTCCCCTCTCCCCTCTCTCTCTCCTCTCTCTCTCTCTCTCTCTCTCCCTCTCTCTCTCTCTCTCTCTCTCTCTCTTCTCTTTTTCTCTCTCTCACTCTCTCTCTCTCTCTCTCTCTCACACACACACACACACACTCTCTCTCTCGCTCTCGCTCTCTCTCTCTCTCTCTCTTTCTCTCTTTCTCTCTGTGTCTCTCTCTCTCATCTCTCTCTCTCTCTCTTTTTTTTCTCTCTCTCTCTCTCACTCTCTCTCTCTCTCATCTCTCTCTCTCACTCTCTCTCTCACTCGCTCTCTCTCATCTCTCTCTCTCTCTCTCACACACACACACACGATTTTTTTTTTCATTTATGGTACTATATTCTGTAATTTTGCTTCATCATGATCATCATCATCATCATCGTCTTCTTCTTCTTCTTCTTCTTCTTCTTCTTCTTCTTCTTCTTCTTCTTCTTCTTCTTCTTCTTCTTCTTCTTCTTCTTCTTCTTCTTCTTCTTCTGCTTCTCCTTCTCCTTCTTCTTCTTCTTCTTCTTCTTCTTCATTATTATCCCTGCAAGGTGTTGGGAGAAGGGGGTGGGGTTTGTGGGGAGGGTGAAAATGGAAATTGTGTACCCCCCTCCCCCCTTTTCCGCACCCCTGTCGGAATATATCATGGTTTGTGGGAACGAGGAGGAGTTGGGAGCTCATATTTGCAGGGTGGCTAGCCCCAGACTCGATGTTGATGCTGATATGATTTTTTTAGAATTCGCGCAAATATTTGCGTTAGGGCAGTGTCCTGAATGCCAAAATTCCTTGTTTTTTTTCGCACCCCTGTCGGAATAAATCATGGTTTGTGTGAACCAAGAGGATTTGGGAGCTCATAATGACAGGGTGGCCAGCCCCAGACTCGATGTTGATGCTGATATAATTTGTTTGGAATTCACGCAAATATTTGCGCTTGGGGAGTGTCATGAATGCGAAAATTCCTTGTTTTTTTAGCCTATTTTTTTCACCCTCGTCGGAATAAATCATGGTTTGTGTGAACCAGGAGGAGTTGGGAGCTCATATTGACAGGGTGGCTAGCTGCAGACTCGATGTTGATGCTGATGTAGTTTTTTTTGGAATTCACGCAAAAATTTGCGTTAGGGGAGTGTCCTGAATGCCAAAATTCCTTGTTTTTTGGAGTACTTGCCGGTACCTCCGGCAATTGAACGTACCCTGTCGACAGGGAAGGGGGGTCCGGTGGGCCCTCCCCCGGAACCCAAGCCCTGCAATCGTACTTACCCGTTTTGGTCGCGGGTGGCACCCAAACCAGAAAATTGAGGTCTTTGTGCCACCAGGCGCCGTTTGCGCACATCAGAGGGATTTAGCGGCTGATATTTGGTGTATCTGACACTTCTTGATGAACTCTATTCGAAAATATAAAAATTGTGGTGCAGGGTGGCGTAAAAACCAGAAAGTTCAGGTTTTTGCGCCACCAGGCGCCGTTCGCGCACACCAGAGGGAGTTTGAGGCTGTGTTTGGTGTACCCGACACCTCTCGGTGAGCTCTCTTCGGAGATCCAAAAATTTGGTGGCGGGTGGCACAAAAACCAGAGATTTTGGGTTTTTGTGCCACCAGAGCTTACACTTGCGTTCTGCTGGTACCTCCGGCAATTGAACGTACCCTGACGACGGGGAAGGGGGGGTTCGGGAGGCCTCCCCCCGGGAACACCAGCCCGGCAATTGTACGTACCTCACGCGAATTAGCCGGCACCAAAATGAAGGCTGAGAATGCTCCAAGGCTCTAAGAGTTGTGCCGGAAGGGTTTATGCCGGTCCTCCGGCAATTGAACGTACCCTGTCGACTGTGGAAAGGTTGGGGGGGGAGGGGTCCGGGGGGCCCTCTTCCTGGGAACCTCAGCCCCGCAATTGTACGTACCCGAAGCGTCGCCGGCACCAAAATGAATGGCTGAGATTGCTCCAAGGCTGTAAAAGCTGTGCATGTGAGAATGAGAGGAAAAGCGACCTTGGGAAGGAAGGCGGGGGGGGGGGGGGGGGGTGGGATGCGTGATTCGCGCACCGCAAACCATCCTTTCAGGTGTTGGCGCAGCCTCTAGTTATTATTATTGTTATTATTATTATTATTATTATTATTATTATTATTGGACACCGTGATAGCCCAGTGGTCAAGTTCTACCATCTGGGCCCTGTCGCCAGTTCGATTCCCGTCGGTGCCACCAGTATTTTCATTGAACATACCGGTCTATTTCTGGACCAGTATTTTCACTGAACATACCGGCCCGTCTGGAAGTGTTGGAACTGCCATTGCGGGGGTGTCATTAGAGCTTATCGTCAATTCTTCGTACTCCCCTCACGGGTGAGACGATGGAGGCGCATGTGCAGAAATGCATCAGCCATTGACAGAGAAGCACTATTATTATTATTATTATTATTATTATTATTATTATTATTATTATGGAGTACATAGGCCATTGGTCCTTTTCAATGGGCTGATTGGTATAAAGCTCCTAGAGTAATGTTCTATGCCGTCACTTCCTTTATTCCACCGATTGGTGTGGAGACTTTCCTTATGGAATGGAGGACTGGATGCACATGGCCTTTTGGCTCAGCAATTGGCAGGAGATACATTATTATTATTATTATTATTATTATTATTATTATTAGTGGCACCGCGATAGCCCAGTGGTTAAGGTCTACCATCTGGGACCTGTCGCCAGTTCGATTCCCGTCGGTGCCAGTATTTTCAAAGGATATTTTCTTTGAAAGTATTGGTCTGTCTGGAAGGCGTGGAGCTGCCTTGCGGGGGTGTCAGTAGAGCCTATCGTCAAATCTTCGTATTGACTCCCCTCGCGGGTGAGACGATGGAGGCACATGTGCAGAAATGCATTCGCCATGGACTGAGAAGCACTATTATTATTATTATTATTATTATTATTATTATTATTATTATTATTATTTGCCCTTGCGGGGGTGTCATTAGAGCTTATCGTCAATTCTTCGTATTCCCCTCACGGGTGAGACGATGGAGGCGCATGTGCAGAAATGCATCAGCCATTGACAGAGAAGCACTATTATTATTATTATTATTATTATTATAGTAATAATAATAATAATAATAATAATAATAATAATAATAATAATAATAGTGCTTCTCTGTCAATGGCTGATGCATTTCTGCACATGCGCCTCCATCGTCTCACCCGTGAGGGGAGTACGAAGAATTGACGATAAGCTCTAATGACACCCCCGCAAGGGCAGTTCCAACACTTCCAGACGGGCCGGTGTGTTCAATGAAAATACTGGTCCAGACGGATCGGTATGTTCAATGAAAATACTGGTGGCATCGACGGGAATCGAACTGGCGACAGGGCCCAGATGGTAGAACTTGACCACTGGGCTATCACGGTGTCCATAATGATAATGATAATAATAATAATAATAATACTATATCTGAGGCGTACTGATGCAGCTAATGGCATATCCTCAACGGACATAAGCCTCCAATACCCTTGTTCGAGGTCCTCCACCCCCCCGTGTCAGTCTCTCGCCTGATGATCGGGGCCACCGATGGAGCTCCTGAGGGCAAGACTGCACTAAGCCGAGGTTATTCCGCAGTCCCAGCAACCTCTTGCAAGACGTCACCGAATGTGCAAGTGCATACACCAAGCGCGGTTGCTAGAGCTGCCTCGAAACCCCACCCATAACAATCTGGTGTCTGCTGGGTCCTGGGCTATCAACCAGCATATGCGGAGTTTAAGATCTTTTACGCGCGCAACGACCCTCCTCCCCAGCATCTACCACCAAAGGGTTATGAGTTGGCGTCACAGTTTAACGCCTTGAGGCCATTGGGCTGGAACTCTGTTTAGCAAGTGTGACTAGGTTTTTTCATCGGCATTTCCCTCAAATATGTCACAGTCAACACTCCAAGGAATAATAATAATAATAATAATAATAATAATAATAATAATAATAATAATAATAATAATAATAATAATAATAGTGCTTCTCTGTCAATGGATGATGCAAATCTGCACATGCGCCTCCATCGTCTCACCCGCGAGGGGAGTACGAAGAATTGACGATAGGCTTTAATGACACCCCCGCATGGGCAGTTCCAACACTTCCAGACGGACCGGTATGTTCAATGAAAATACTGGTGGCACCGACGGGAATCGAACTGGCGACAGGGCCCAGATGGTAGAACTTGACCACTGGGCTATCACGGTGTCCATAATAATAATAATAATCATAATAATAATAATAATAATAATAATAATAATAATAATAATAATAATAATAATAATAATAATAGTGTATCTCCTGCCAATTGCTGAGCCAAAAGGCCATGTGCATCCAGTCCTCCATTCCATAAGGAAAGTCTCCACACCAATCGGTGGAATAAAGGAAGTGACGGCATAGAACATTACTCTAGGAGCTTTATACCAATCAGCCCATGGAAAGGACCGATGGCCTATGTACTCCCTAATAATAATAATAATAATAATAATAATAATAATAATAATAATAATAATAATATTATTATTATTATTATTATTATTATTATTATTATTATTATTATTATTATTATTATTGTTATTATTATTATTATTGGACACCGTGATAGCCCAGTGGTCAAGTTCTACCATCTGGGCCCTGTCGCCAGTTCGATTCCCGTCGGTGCCACCAGTATTTTCATTGAACATACCGGTCCGTCTGGAAGTGTTGGAACTGCCCATGCGGGGGTGTCATTAGAGCCTATCGTCAATTCTTCGTACTCCCCTCACGGGTGAGACGATGGAGGCGCATGTGCAGATTTGCATCAGCCATTGACAGAGAAGCACTATTATTATTATTATTATTATTATTATTATTATTATTATTATTATTATTATTCCTCCTCCTTCTTCTCCTTCTTCTTCTTTTCTTCTTTTCTTCTTCTTCTTCTTCTTCTTCTTCTTCTTCTTCCCCCTCCTTCTCCTTCTCCTTCTCCTTCTTCTTCTTCTTCTTCTTTTTCTCCTTCTTCTTCTTCTTCTTCTTCTTCTTCTTCTTCTTCTTCTTCTTCTCTACTACTAGTACTACTACTACTACTACTACTACTACTGCTGCTGCTGCTGCTGCTGCTGCTGCTGCTACTACTACTACTACTACTACTACTACTACTACTACTACTACTACTACTACTACTACTTCTTCTTCTTCTTCTTCTTCTTCTTTATCATTATTATTATTATTATTATTATTATTGTCCGTCTGGAAGTGTTGGAACTGCCCTTGCGGGGGTGTCATTACAGCCTATCGTCAATTCTTCGTACTCTCCTCACGGGTGAGACGATGGAGGCGCATGTGCAGAAATGCATCAGCCATTGACAGAGAAGCACCACTATTATTATTATTATTTATTATTATTATTATTATTATTATTATTATTATTATTATTATTATTAATATTATTATTATTTATTATTATTATTACTATTATTATTGTTATTATTTGGACACCGTGATAGCCCAGTGGTCAAGTTCTACCATCTGGGCCCTGTCGCCAGTTCGATTCCCGTCGGTGCCACCAGTATTTTCATTGAACATACCGGTCCGTCTGGAAGTGTTGGAACTGCCCTTGCGGGGGTGTCATTAGAGCCTATCGTCAATTCTTCGTACTCCCCTCACGGGTGAGACGATGGAGGCGCATGTGCAGATTTGCATCAGCCATTGACAGAGAAGCACTATTGTTATTATTATTATTATTATTATTATTATTATTATTATTATTATTATTATTATTATTATTCCTCTTCTTCTTCTTCTTCTTCTTCTTCTTCTTCTTCTTCTTCTTCTTCTTCTTTCATGAGAACAAAGTGTTGTTTTAAGCATAATAACTAAGAAACAAATGAAGAAGGAGCCAACAAGCGAAGTGTAAGCAGAATCACTGCGCAGCCACCCCAGCAGAATTGGTGAAGATCGTACGATAGAAATATATGTAAATACACACATGCATACATACATACATACATACATACATACATACATACAT
>WBZZ01004040.1:17500-20000 GCA_019918135.1 Paulinella micropora | reverse complement strand
TCTTTTGGTCGCTGGTTAATAGTCGGCTTGCTTTTCGTTTTGTTTGTTTATTCTGCTTGAAATTTCTTGACCAAGCCATGAAGGATAGACCATTCGGACAGGCAGTAATTTCCTGTTTTTATTGAGCCGTGGCTTCTGCTGCTTTACTCTGCAAAGCTTGGATGGTGTTGTTTTTCCACCATCAGCAGTGGAGAGAGAGAGAGAGAGAGAGAGAGAGAGAGAGAGAGAGAGAGAGAGAGAGAGAGAGGAGAGAGAGAGAAAGAGCAAGAAAACCCCTGCCCTTGACTGCTATGTCTGTATGTATGTATATATGTATATACAAAGCATACTTATGAATGGTTAGGAAGAAGGGGGATTTGAGATTGCGACTCTTGACTTGTGCGTGTATGTGTGTGTGTGTGTGTGTATGTGTGTGTGTGTGTATGTGTGTGTATGTGTGTGTGCGTGTGTGGCTTGTTGTGGTTGCTGGTTGCTGGCTGAGCAGGTGCTGTTGGCCAGGGACCGCTGGCTGCGGCCAGTCTCGGCGTCTGAAGCCAGCACACACGCTACGCCCACTTTGCCTTGCCGTCCGCCCGCGCCAACAACCGCGCCTCCTTCCGCATCCACTGCGGAGCTGCCCTTGCAGTGCCAGCCCGCGCCGGCTGTCGCCAAGAGGACAACAACCACAAGACCAGCAGCGGCGGCCATGCCAGCCAACGCTGCCTCTGCCACTGCTGCGCTAGCATCTCCTCCGCCTTCTCCACCGTCCTGCTCGCCTCCGCCGTCGCCGCCCGCCTCGCCCCCGCCTCCCCCGCCGCCCGAAGACGGGTCGGCCCGCCCAGCAGACCAGGCCGGCCCTCCTGCGCTCTCGCTGGTAAAGGCATCACCACACCATGCATACACTTGTCTCTGTATCGATGTGTATTATATCGGGTCGCGTTGGCATACAGTGGCAACCATCTCCATATACATCTCCATATCTGTCTCCATCTCCATGTGCATATCGCTGTGTGGCGGGCAGGGCGCGGCTGCGCTGGGTCAGCAAGAGCGTCGTCGTCGGCGGCGGCAGCTCAAGCGAAGACAGCACAGCCAGCAGAGCCAGGCCAGAGCGAGCAAGCAGCTGACGGCCGACCAGACACGCAGCAGACGACGCAACCTGCAGCGCATGGTCACGAGAGCAGAGCAGAGAGAGAGAGAGAGAGAGAGAGAGAGAGAGAAAGAGAGAGAGAGAGAGAGAGAGAGAGAGAGAGAGAGAGAAAGGGAGGGCAGGGAGAAGGAGCAAAGGAGAGTTCATTTGTGTGCCTTTCTGCCGCGTTGTGCGCTGTGTTTGCTGTGCGTGGCGGTGGCGGCGCGCAGGAGGCTGGCCAGGGCGCTGCTGTGCTGGAGGAGGAGCCGCACGGAGTAGCAGGTGGCAGCGCGGCTGCAGCAGGCGGCGGCTGGGGCTTACCTGGCTTGATGGCCGAGCAGTCTCAGTCGTCTGGCCAGGACAAGGCTGCGAGCTTACAGAGACCGGCTGCCGATGGAGAAGCCGTGAACGCAGCAGCAGAGGCCGCAGCGGTGGGGGGCCCGGCCGGACCCGAGCGCGGAGCCGGCACCGCCAGCCAACAACAACAACAACAACAACAACAACAACAGCAACAACAGCAGCAGCAACAGCAGCAGCAGCAACAGCAGCAGCAGCAGCAGCACCAGGAGGAGCAGGCGCGCGTGGCGCAGGAGGAGGCGGAGGGCAGGTCCAAAGGAGAGCGCACCGTCTACGTCAAACAGGTTCGAAGCACGATCAACAACGATACGGCTGCTGCTAGATGTTCGGTCCTGTCGTCTTTTCAGAAAATTCTATTCTATTCTATTCTATTCTATTCTCTTCCCCTTTCTCTTCCCTTCTCTTCCCTTCTCTTCCCTTCTCTTCCCTTCTCTTCTCTTCTCTTCCCTTCTCTTCTCTTCTCTTCTCTTCCCTTCCCTTCCCTTCTCTTCTCCCCCAGGTGACCCCGCAGCAGCTGCGGCAAGAGCGCTCGCTGCAGCAGGCAAGAAACAAGCTGCGTGTGCAGCACAAGAAGAAGCCGCCCAGAGTGATGGACATCAACGGCACGCAAAGGCCGGCGACATAGACATATATACATATGTATACACATGGAGATGTGTGATGGACATCAGCGCCTGCCCTTGTTCTATCTATGTATCGATCTAGATTATCTATCTATCTTTCTATCTATCTATCTATCTATCTATCTATCTATCTATCTATCTATCTATCTATCTATCTATCTATCTATCTGTCTGTCTGTCTGTCTGTCTATCTATCTATCTATCTATCTGTCTGTCTATCTGTCTATCTATCTATCTATCTATCTATCTATCTACCTATCTATCTATCTTTCTATCCTATCTACCTAGGCGTGCGATGGAGCAGGCCAAGAAGTTCCTCGAGAGCGAAAAGAATAAGGTCTTCTTGTTTCTATTGTTGTGAGGAGAATCAGAATAATGTATTCTTTAAAAAAACTAAATTGAAATGCTTTATCTT
>WBZZ01004040.1:0-12500 GCA_019918135.1 Paulinella micropora | reverse complement strand
AGACACCCCGCATATGGAGAGAGTTTCAAAGCACTTCACTACAACCTACCACCTAACTTAAGACCCAAATTTGACGACTTAGTCGATAGTGCGAGAGACACATGGGCATTGTGGAGAAAGGACAAGTGGAAGGAAGAAGAGAAGAGAGCGAGAGCGAACAAGAGCACGAGGCAGCTGAAGAAGGAGACAAACCTCATGCTAGATGATCAGGAAGATGAAGGGGATGGGGGTAAGTGCAAGTACAGAAAGCTTAAGAAGAAGGAGGAATGGTGGCTGAAAGTTACGTGTTTCGCGTGTGACAAGAAAGGTCATACGGAGAAGTATTACCCGGACACTAAGGCCAAGAAACAAAACCAAGAGAGAGATGATAAACTCAAGCAAGAGAAGGGTAAGAGAAAGGGAAAGACACACACTTGAACAAGAAGAACAAGCCTAAGAAGGATATAGCTCTACTGAGAGAGGAGGAAGAAGAAGAAAAAGAAGAGTCAGACGAAGACACATTACTCATTATCATGGGGGGAAGTGAGTCAGGAGAAAATGACGACGAAGAGGAGCCTGAAACATCAGGGAGAGGAAATGCCGAGGCTGGGGAACCCCAGTCTGTGCCAGGTGTTCAACAAAGCGGGGCCCAAAGGGAGAACGTCGAGTCTGGGGAACCCCAGACTGAGCCAGGTGTTCGTTCCCCACAGGCAGAACGTAAGAGATTTAGGAGTCCTAACCCCAGTTTTGCCCCTCTACCCTCACTAAACAAAACTACTAAAACCTCAGGCCACAAACATACCAAAGCACCCCCAAAGCATCAAGCGTCTGACACCTCAATCCCTCCACTCAGTCTAGCTAGCTATAGCCGAGAGAGGCCCCGTTCTCTGAAGTGTCATGGGGAAAACAAAAGGAATACCGCTTGTCAGATTTCGCTTGAACATGATAAGAAAGGGCCTAATGCCGTGCAAGCTTCGCATATGGTTTTCGGGGAATACTGCGGATATCACGCTACCCTTTACTTGATCTATCTGTCAGCCCCAACCTCCGACCCCCCAAATCACCTTATTATCCAGACGAGAGAGGTTTAATAGCTTATGCGAAAGCGAGAGGGTTAGTGATACCACACAATCTCACTACCACTTTCACTGAACAATCTCCACAGAGGGTAAGAGAGAGGGAGAAGAATAAGGCGAGAGGGGAAGTGAGGGGGAGTCAGGTCCAGGGAACAGCACCGCAAACACCCACATCCACCACATCGACACCTCACACCACACCACAAGCACGCACATGCGACACGCCAAGACAGAGTGAGGGTGGCGATGAGGAAGAAGATGAAGAAGAGATAGATGAGTATGATCCTGACAATGATTCCCGATGTTCAGATGAAATAAGACATGATTATGCCATGGCAGCATGTATGGATGATTCTGACATTGACACGGAATATCTGCAATTCACGCGAAAAGGGAATGTTCGGAAATACATACAGAAGCATAAGAAGGAGACTCACGATGTGAGTGGAAGTCCGGTATCTGCCGGACTGCCCAGTGTTGTTGCAGGGACCGGGGAGTCCAAGAGGGAACGGCGGGGAGGCACGCTACAACCTCAACACCACAACCAGCTCCAACACCACAAGCTCAGCCACACACCAACACACCACCCATCATTACGTTCAAAGACATAGCACAGCTCGCTCAACAACTCACCACAACATGCATCAGGGAAAGGAATGATGACGTGAAGAGAGTGAGTGAGGGGAAGTTAGTGCTAGACGAGTTCTTGACAGACGTGGTAAGAGCGATAGAGGGAGTGTATATTGCACACGCAGTTAGCACGACGTTATCCCCACCAACACAAACCCAAGACACCCACACCACTCAGCCACCAACACCATCAAAACACAAAGACAGCAGACAGAACTATGCATTAGTGTTAGATGGGGAAGGTGGGCGAGATAGGAAAAACACGATAGTTCAGGACAGTGGGTCTTCTAGGGACCTAGCCTGCAATCCCGAAATATTACATGACATCAAGTCAGTACCCCCTATTAAGCTAGTAACAGGTAACGGAGAGTGCGAGATAGGGCGGGAGGGGACAGCAAGGGTAACACGCATCAACGGACACGGTAAACCGGTTACGGTGTCAAGGCCTATGCTACTTGACACTAGGTTACCCGTGAATATTGCGTCGACCGGCAGGATGGATCACATCCATCATCGGTCTGTCACTCATCAGAATGAATAGTTACTTATTCTAAAACACCCCGTAAGGATTGAGGAGAGAGACGTGCTAGTAAGAGGCAGACTCATGTCAACCCTCCTTTACAGGTGGGATGACGAGTTTGACACTCCATTAGACATCAACGACCGTTACGAGCCTCCACACAAGCAAAGTAGAGAGGTAGTGGGGTGAAAGGGGAGGGAAACCCCAGGAGAGAGAGAGAGAGACGAGTGTAGACAGTCAGAAGGCAAAACGGGGGAGGTAACGCTGTATGCGTCTTATCCCCGCAAGCCAGGTTCAATCAGGAAGGTAGATATAGAATTGTTCCACTATGCTTGTGGACATTATAGCGTTAAGAAGATGAGAGCTCTGGCGAATGCATTAGGCATAAAGCTAGTAGGAGACGAGAAGAAAGTAGAGTATTGTGAAGCCTGCATGATAGGTAAGGCGAAGCAGTTGCCTAGGTTTAAGGTCAATAGGATAGAGAGAGCTAATAAGCCAGGAGTAGTACTGCACATAGACACCGGGACGTGGTCAGCACGTTCAATACACAGGAAGAGACATAAATTTTCGGTTACGGATGATTACTCGTTGTTTATTAAAGATTATTATCCTTCGCATAAGAACGAATTTATTGACTGCATTAAGCAGGCGGTAGCATTTTACGAGAGACAGACAGGAAATAGAGTTAGAGAGATAAAGTGTTATCAGGAGTTTGACATCCCGAAAGAAGTGATTGAGTGGTGGAAGCCGAGGCAGTTTATATGGAAGACCTCAGCAACGGGGGACAAGGATGGAAACCCCATAGCTGAGAAAGCTAATGATATAACGGCAGGAGCCGCAAGGGCTATGCGGTATCATGCCCATCTAGCCATTTCATTTTGGGCAGAAATGGAGCATTCTGCCACCACCCTCCACAACATCTTGCCCGCCACTCATGGGCCAAGAAAGGGGATTCCCCATATGAGCAGCCTTTAGGCAGAAAACCTTTTCTAAGCCACCTCAGACCAATAGGATGCATGGGAGTTATATACACAGGTAAAGGTAGAAAAGGTCAGTTTAGAGGAAAGAAGGTCATGCTAGTAGGGTATGACTTGTTTAGGGAGTTATACAGAGTGTGGGACGGTAGGAAGGTGATAGCAGGAGTTAGAAACGTGCGGTTTAATCCGTACATGATAGGTAAGGAAGCACACCCAGATAGGACAGTAGAGTGGGATGAGGATGTAGCTGAGGGGGAGAGTGAGAGTAAGGATGTCGATGTCGAACAGACGCACACCACAACCTCCACCACCACAGCCACCACCACCCATACACAAAAGGACACGACACAGACTTATGACGATGACGACTCATATGACCATGTCGATGATGTTAGTCAGTCAGACAGTCAACAAGAGCAGGGAGGGGGGGGGGGGGGGGTATGGAGGGGACACAGGGGGAGACAGCTTAGATCACAATCACACACCAACACAAGATAGCTTCTCTACACAGGACATCGACACAACATCGACAGCTGCACCCCATCCCACCGACATAACCCCACAGACAACCAACACAGGACTAGGACACGCACGCACACGCACTCACAGATGCATCTGATCCACAGACACAACACGAGAGAAGAGCATATGAAGAGAGTGAGCAGCCTAGTAAAGGAAGAACATGGGAGCAAAGTGATAAGATCACAGAAGCTAACATAGTTCACGAAGGAAAGAGAGCAAGACGACAAGCACAACAACCACAATCACGACCGCATACTGAACTAAAACGAGAACGAAAGGTAGTTGAGGTTCAGGAACTAGAGGGAGTGAGAGTGAGAGTCCCTGCAAGAGAGTGGGGAGAGGAGTGGGCAGAGAAGACTTACGGAGAAGGATGGGAGAACAAAGTACGCATAGGAATAGTGAGCAGAAATTTGCCCCCAAAGACAGGTTAAAAGTTAGAAAACAACCTAAGCCATCTCACTTTGTACAGTTTGAAGACAAACTAGAGAAGATGCTAGATTCAGAGATCAGCAAGTACAGGGTAAGTGAGGGAGAGTCCATATTGCCTGCCGGAGAGTTGGAGAGTGCTATATTATGTCATGAAAGATGCATGAATGAGCTGAATGAGCTTTTGCTTTATCTTAACATTCGTGTGCCGAAAGAGATAGCAGAGCAGGGTATGACAGCGAAAGATTTGCAAGAAGGCATGAAGAAGGAGATACAGTCTCTTAAAGACTTTAAGACATACACTTGGGTTAACTATAGTGAAGCCAAAAAGGCTGGAGTTAGCAAAATAGTTAGGCTCACATGGGTTCATAAATGAAGATAGACGAGAACAATAGGAAGTTTGTTAAGTCTAGACTAGCTTTGAGGGGAAACATGTTAGAGCCAGGAGTTAGTTTTAACCCTGACCAGTTGTTTGTTCCTTGTGCCTCGCATCGCTCACTGCTAATGCTTGCAAAGCTTGCTGCTTAGCACGGCCATAAGCTGTATGGTGTTGATTTTAAGAATGCCTACCTAAATGCGCGAATGCATGACCCTGTTTGCATATGCTCCTGATGGGTTAGACAGAGAGGGGCATGAGGGGATGATTTTGCGTATTGATGGTGCTTTGTATGGCGCGCCGCAAGCAGGCCGTAGATGCCATGAGATATTAGCTCCGAAGTTAAAGGAGCTTGGCTTTAGGCTTTTAGACTCAGACCTCTGTATGTTTGTTGAGAATGACAAGCCATAAGAGAAGCCAAAGTGGGGATTTTTCATGTTGATGACTTAATCTTTACGGCGCCTAGCATGAACGCGTATGAAGATTTTGCAAGTGCTTTGGAGAAGCATTTCCCCCTAAAACGGCTAGGAGTTGCAAGGGAGTTCAAAGGGATTGAAATAGTAGAGGAAGGAGGACGAATTGTCCTTCATCAACGTAAGTACCAGTTACAGGTGTTAAGGGAGTTTGGGTATGGTAAGTCCCGCCCCGTAAGCACCCCTGCACTAGATCAGTTGCCCTTAGCTATGTCCGATGATGCAGCGTTGCGTAAGTTCGCTATAGCTAGCATAGTTGGTAGTCTTCTTTATTTAGCTAGATGACTAGGCCGGATATAGAACAGGCGCTCAATGCAGCTAGTGTTATGCAGACCATAGATAAGGGAGTCACTTATGCAATGTTAGGAAGGATATTGCGGTATTTAATTGGCTCATTTTGCGGTTTAGCATTTCACGGGCCTAAATCCTCGCAAGAGAGTCAATCCTATCCAAAAGTCACGTTATGGCCCGATGCGGCCCATAAGGTTTGCAATAAGACCGGAAAGTCACGTACGGGATACGTAATTCTATGGGGAGCGGACCCTATAGGTTGGCTTTCTAAGAGACAGAGTAGGATAGCCCTTAGTTCGAATGATGCTGAAATATTTGCAGCAGCAGAATGTATTAGAGAGGGTCTAGCTGTAGGTCATGTTAGACAGGAACTCGGAATTCCGCAAAAAGGTCCGGTTGAATTATTTGAGGATAATACCCAAACAATTCTCGCAGGCGAACGGGGATTATCCGTACCACGCACCAAACATATACCTCTCGAACTACATTTCATACATCATTCACAGAGAGATGGTGAGATAAAGTTTATTAAGGTCAGTACTAAGAAACAAATCGGTGATCTACTCACCAAACCATTACCTCGTGATCAGTTCATGTATCTATTGAACAAATTCACGGTCATCATTCCGGAATCCCCGGAATGATCGCAGGTGTTTCACCGATGTTTTGTGTTTTGTTCTTCTTTGTGTTTTCTTTTGTGCGAGTGTGTCCTCTCCTATAGGTGTTGATCTGGGCGCCCGTGGCAATCGGATTGTAGGATCGAGGCCGTTGGTGGCGGGCCTCCGGAGGCTTGCCGAGACTCGGGTGGCGGGTGGCAATCCCCACCAGACATTTTCGGCGACCGGTGGCAGCGGAGATCGGACAACTTACCTTCAACGCAAAGAACTGATCGCTTTCTTTCTTTTCACTTTTTTCACACACCTCTACTATATTTATATATATAATTTTTCTAGACTTCTGATACCCCTTACGGGAATCGCTTGCAAATTTTTCGTTTGCTTAAGAACAATAAGACACTTATGACGGATAGTTATAGCATTGACAAATAACTAAGGGGGAGCGTTGGTCATAGCTATTTCAATTTTAATCACCGTTACGTGGATAGTTGATTTGTCAATTGGACTGACAGTCAATAATGCCAATGTTAACTGTAAGGACTTAATACATCATTTACCAGTCATGATTATAACTACGTAACTTGGTCATCTAAGTTAGTCAGTTTTGTGACGTGGCAGCTTCTGTGTGACGTGGCAGATTCTCCCGCGGTTAGTTCAGTTCTCTTTTTTATACGAGTTATTAAAGCCTCAGTGCGTTTCCTTACTGCGAGACAGTCTTGCTAGAGTAGCCCGGAGTGATCCTGAAAGGGATCGGTAAAGGTTCTCGATGGCTAGTCTCTCAAAGCTCTGATTGTGTCTGGACTGACACAGTGGTATATTAAAGTAGCACATATTTACCTATCTGCGCCTACACTTTCTCTCTCTCTCTCTCTTTTTTCTTTTTTTTTTCTATTGTAATTAAATTTCGTTTTTTAATACTATTAAAATGCAGGAGTCAGAAAGTTTTGTTTGTATAGATAGCGTATATATATACATTTTGGTCTGATGTGAGTTCGCAATTTAATGGAGTCACGTATACTTCAGAATTTTACACAAAGTTTTATCTATTAAAAAAAAATTGAAAATATATATTGTATATATGAAAAAAGTTTTAAGTATGAAAAAAATTATTATTATAAAATAAAATAAAAAGTGTGCCGGCCCATCTGGTATAAAATGGACTCTATGTTCCGGTCTGTCGGTTTATTTTGGCTGAGGCTTGGAGAGTACGGAGTCCCTTCTACGTTAGGTTACTATTCCTCATTCCACAAGTCGTTAGACAGTTACTATATTTAATTAAATATTTGGTCTCGGTAACATTGGAGTCGCTAATAAAAACACAGTTTACGGGGTAGGAAATTTTCCTCGTTCCTCGGAAATTTTTGGGTCTTCTATGACTTGAGAAAATAGGCACAGATTGGAGGTTTGTGACATGGTTTATTGGAATGGAACTTGATGGTTGTTGATGGTTTTTGGTTGTTTGTGGATGAATCTATGCATGGGCATGCATTTCTTGTGTTTGTCTTGGGTTCTCGTGTCTTTTCGTGGATAAGCAAGGGTTGCTGTGTCAAACACACACGCATAATGTGGCGGGAAAGGGTTTGTACACATGGAAACTCGTAATTTATTATGGCATAAGGTTACCTTGAATGCACATATATGCAAGGAGTGTGGTACATGCGTTTTTTACGTGTTTTAGGGTTTTTCGAGTGATGAGCAAGGGTTGCTGTACATACATGTCATGGGGACACTCCACACATGTCATGTTCTCTCTCGAAACCGTAAGGACAACTCAGTGCAAACATTGGTTTTGTGCTTGCTGTGGATTGTGACAATATGGTAGCATGTTTTCACGATGATTGATGGAGTGGAGACATAGGAATGACATGGCAAAGTGGGTGGTACTCACAGACACATAGGGGGATGACGTGTCAAATAGATACAGACATGGGACAACATGTCACACAAGGAAGACAACAAAGTGGATTTGGGGGCTTGGGGGGACAAGCATTGATATGGCACGACGAATGGCTGGGTGTATATGGAAGGAGGACAACACAGGGGAACGAGGTTGCAAGGAGGAAGCAAGCAAGTCGGAGGAATGGCTGAGATGGGACGGAATATGCCCACAGTCAAACACGTATGGGGGGTCGAAGGTGGTGGGAACCAAAAGGGGAACAGGGGAGAAACAAATGGAGTTGGTTTGGAAAAAGACACGAGGAACATGGCGAAAGAGAACAGAAACGAGGGTGACATCATGACACAAAACTCCAAGGGGAAATTCACGGTATGTACGGTGGGCGACCTTGGGAGTGGACAAGGCAAAGATGGTGTCCTTTTTCAAGGGGTTTTGCGGGCTTATACCAAGAATGGATTACTGCCTATATCGGCCATATCAGTACCCTTCAAGTCCTTATTTTTCTTTTTCGCACTAAGTGCGTAGAATGGGAGGCTTGGAAGGAGTGTGGGATGGGGGATAAGGGGAACAGGAGCTAGATGATACAGGATATCATATATACGTTAGGTTTACGACAATAGGATGGAGGCTGAAGATCAGGAAAAGACAGGCAAGGAGGAGAAAGTGGACGAGGGGAAGGAGGAAGATGAGGACGAGGGAGAGGAGGAGACACCGGAGTTTTGGAGAAAGACATGGGAGGAAGAGACGGAGGAAGGGGAAAAGGGAATGTGGTAAAGGGATGAGATGAGGATAGGAAAGGACAAAAACAAACGTATGGCTGAGATAACAGAGGAATTCGACACCATGCGGCAGAAGATGGAAAGGATGTTGGTCCAGAAACAGGGGGATATATGTCCGGTGGATTTTGAAGCGCGTGCGAGCCGGGGCAACCAGTCGACGGGCGCAACTGTGCGCCCGTCCAGAGGTCCTCGGGGCTGCAGGCCTTGCTCAAGTACAGTTCCTGCAGGCTCGCGGCCTGCCCCAGCACCGCGGCGGAACGCAGGCACTCTTCGCTGCAGCTGTGGAGCTTGGCTACAAACTGCGCCTCCGCCCAACGCAAAGACGTCTGCAAACTGTGGCAGCCGCAGCGCCGGCAGCGACCGCGGCACCAATCCCCCCAGTTCCTGCAGGAACGTTCGCGCCGCTTTCCACAGAAATGTGTCGTCCCGGAGCGGGCCCTCATTTTCTGCGACGATGTGCTGCGTCAACCCCAGCCAGTGCAGCTTACGCCCGACAAGACGTAGTTTGGGGCAATTATGTGGTTTGAAGAGAGCGATCGGAAATGCGGCTAGGATGAGGAGAACGAGATATATGGTCACACAAGGCTGGAAGGAGGCCAGAGAGGCATGGAAGAAGGAGAAGCGAGAAAGAGGGATAGGAGACAAGGAGGAGGACAAGCCAAACAAGAAGGCGAAAAAGGAGGAGTGAGGGATACTAGACAACATGGCACATGCTTCTACGTTAGGACATACGTCAGAGGATGAGCAAACGGGAGCTAAGGTTGGAGCTGACGGAGGGGGACCAGCAGTGGGGACGAATTAGGGGGATGGAATATAAGGTGGATGAGGAGGCACGGCAGTTCATAGAGGAGATGGGTGAAGAGTGGAGTGAACGGGTGGAGGCAATTTTGCACACGGAACGGATAACGGGGGATAAAACGTGGATGGCAAATAGGAAACTATGGGAGTTAAGATGGCGGTGGTTTAGAGAGCGGGAGGGTTTCTGGAGAAAATTCGCCTAGTCGGAGGAGGCAAGGAACAAATATGTTTTTCTGGCCTTGTTGACGAAGGTGGGGGAGAAATGGGTAGCGGAAAGGGTACATACGGCTTGCGCCACGGGGAAGGCAGCACATGCCAAGAAATGGTTGCAAACTCTCCAAGGAAGAGGAGAGGACAGTTGGACACTGTTCGTCGAACCATTGCGGATGCGAGGAATAATCGAGAGGGTGGAGAACCATGCGCCAGACAACGATTGGGACAGTGAAGAGACACAGGAGTGGCTTAAACAGTTGCGGAAGGACAGAAGCCAGTGGACACAAAAGGACAACAAAGAGAGGGCAGCAGGGAGGACGGATATTGAGCTGGGAAGGGAGGCAACAAGTCACACTCAGATGGAGGAAATGGCAGTGGATGAGGAGGTGGAAAGGGTGACACAGGAACTGAAGATGGCGAGGGAGGTGAGAAGGAAGGCGGAAGACGAGGAGATAGAGGGAGAGTTGGTGGTGGAACAAGAGATAAGAGAGGACTCAGATCATAACTCGGGGAGCCAAGTTACAGCACTGGCCCAGGCATGGGAACAGGGACAGGAACGGGCACAACGGCAGAAGGAGGTGGTAGAGGAGGCAAGGTGGGAAATTATAAGGAAGAGATGGGAGAAACGAACGAGTACGATGCCAGTCGAGATGAGGGAGCCTTGTTGGAAACATTTCAAGGAATCGGAGGAGGATCCAAGAGGTGGAAAGGAGACTGGGAGACATGATACAAGACGTTGTTTTGTCGGTGGAAACTGCGCTTACGGGCACAGTGCAGATGCTAAGGCTTGGGAGGCCAAATGGCATGACGAACATCCGGCACAATGGAAACAGTTTGTGAGTCGGTTGAGGATGAGATGGTCGAAGGAACAGACACAGGGGAGTGTAGGGGATAATGAGTGGCAGTCGGAGGAGACGAAGGAATGGATGATGCCTTTGGGGGCAAAAATGGAGGTAAGACACATACAGGAGTTGGCAATGAAGTGAGAGAAGGAAGCAAAGGAGGAAGAGGAAGAGACAACGAATGAAGAAGTGGAAGAGAGGTCGAAGGGAGTAGGGGGTCTTGGGACCAACGGGAGACAGCGGAGGAGGTGATGGATTGGATGGAAAAGTTAGATAGGGACGTGCTGGAACAGTTCAGCATGTGACCAACGGGAGGGGACACAAAAACGAATCAGTGGAAAAAAAAGGACGGATATATGGGAAAGAGGGAGAGAGGACATGGAAGGCTAGAGGCGGGCAGTGCCTGGATACCAAAGGGGATGTGGACAGGATAATGGGGATTATATTTGAAGAGGGGCATGTATATATGGGTTTGGGTTTTATTATTATCAATTTCTCCCTTCTACGTTAGCGGCAACGAATGGCAGACGAGGCGCAAGGCGGGGTACCGCCACCGGTACTCCCGATCAGGTTCACGCCACTCAAGAAAGCGGGGCCCTCGCCTATGCGAGTGGACGAGGGGGGGGACCTTTGACGTATGCGCGGAATCCTCCGATTATGTCAGACCACTTCCTCCAGATGCTGCAGGCGAGCCCGACGGCTATCGAGATTTACTCACAGCTGAACAGGAACTCGCTCAAAATTTGGACGGACAGACCTGATGAAGGGGGAATTAAGGACGACATCGACGCGTGGAACAAATGGCAGCTACCGGCAGGCAAGCCACACTGGGGGCCAGGGATCAAGACGGGAGTGTTGGCCAAAATGGCGGAGGCTTTGGCGGTGGCGGTGGGACACCACAGGGATCAGATCTCGTCGAAGGCGTTGATAGCTTATTATATGGTACGGCCTATAATGGACGAAGGGGAGGTCATAACCGTCGCCGAAGGAAAGGTGACGGAACTGATGGCAGCTATTGACCTGCTGATCATGGAAATCCGACAGCAGGACATCAAAGTCACTGCGTCATCGATTGGAACAGGCGCATGATGCTCAATCCGGTTGATGACTTGGCGTCGTGGTTGGAGACGGCAAACGCGCAATGGGCGGACGAGGTGAGGAAGGAAGCGGGTTTTTACTGAAGCCATAAAGCAGTACAACGACGGCATGGACGCGATGGGGCACATCAAGGAACGGGGGACGGCACTCAAGAGGCTCCTGGACAACGCGTCGAACGGGAGCGCTCTGATGGATGAGGCGGTCCGCAAGGCGACGGTGACGGAACTGCGGATGTGGGTTTATCACCTGTCATTGGTGAGGGGGTGTGTGGATGGTTGGGTAGCCTGGACTAGGCTTCGGCTGAAATTAATGGAGGAACCGGAGGCGGCGTCACTGGAAAAGAAAAAGAAAAAGAAGAAGAAGAGTAAGAAGAAGAAAAGCGCTCGGAAGGCTCGGAGTCGGATGAGGATTCAAAGGAGGAAGGATCGGAGGATGACGAGAAGAATCGCTCGGGTTGGGCGAACCGGAGTTCGGTCCAAGGATGGGAGAAAAGGGAAAAGATAATAAAAGAGTTGAAGGCAAATACTGAGCTGGCAAGGCGGGGATACGACCAAATCGACCAAAGCCAAGGTGATGACAGGCGATATATGAACATGATGCGGCAATTTGAGGTACAGTTCAAGAAACAGCTGCGCGGGGCGCAGAGTGGCAACGACCTGGAATCAATTTGCTTCGTCTTGGCGGACGTCTTGGGAATTGTTGGGGCTAATTCGGGGTTGTCGAACCAGCAGACGTGGAAGGAAGTCTACGACAAGGAAATCAAGGGCAATGCGGCGAGATCGCACTGGCAGTTCGTGGATGTGATCCATTATGTCTTTGGCACGGTCTTTGGGTTTGTGGCACTCACCGATGCGGATGAGGAATTGGAAACGGTTCGGGGGGTGATCCAGGATAAGGTCAGGGCCCGCGTGCCTCTGCCGGCCTTATTCCAAGCAGTCATGGACGCGTGCCTGATCAACGATGAGCGGAAGGTATACCCGCTAATC
>WBZZ01004039.1:77500-80000 GCA_019918135.1 Paulinella micropora | reverse complement strand
AAAATTCAAATTTTCACCAAAAATCAAAATTCCAACCAAAACTGAAATTCCAACCAAAACAGAAAAATCAATTTTTTTTGTTGTCTTGAATGTCAACAGCAATACCATTTCCTAGGAAATTTGGACTACACTGCCGATTTCTCTGAAAATCTGGATGTGTGGTCCCGATTTCCTGGGAAATCGGGAGTATAGCAGGTTAGCATGCTTTATATGGAAATCATTATTAATAAACGCTTGTATATTATTAATACTTTCGATCAGTACCAGGAAATCTGGACTACAATCGGGACAGTAGGCTAGATGTCAAGATTTCCTGTGAAATCTGTAGCCGGGCCGCCTGTACTAGTACATATGGTATTAATACTATGATAGCCTCCGTAAGGATCAACTTCTGTATATTATATAGACTCGAAATATTAATAAACAAACGTATATTAATATTACTACTGATTTCCCAGGAAATCTGAGTATAGTATTAATAATATTGCAGTATTCACACCACGAAGCTAGATATTAATATATAGTCCGGAATTCAAGGATTCGGGCATCTTCTTCAAAGTTCTATACACATCGTGCATCCTACATCAAATGCGATCTTACCAGGCGTTAGAGAAATAGAATCGTCGTGCAGAGGTGAATCTAATGTGCCGAACAAAAAGCTGTGAAATGCAAACGGTACCAATTTTTGCATGTCAAAGTGCTAATTCTGATACCACAAAATATTATTTCTGAATACTAATATACATTAATAGTATCCAAAATATTAATAACTATTAATAGCAGATATTATTAATGTATGAAGAAAATTCACTGAAACGTTTCAATCTTAAATTATTTTTGTTCTCAGTTTCAATTAGTTGAAATCGACCTTATATTATATCAAAACTTAAGTTAATCTTTATTGTGGACATTAAGCTTAATTAAAATTGTGAATATTAATAACTTTTCCTATTAATCTAGAAAATAAATATCGCTCATGCTTATTTTGAGTATTAATATTATTAATTAACTAAAAAATTGCCATATGCAAATTTTCCTTTCGATTGTCCGCAATAACATCATGACTATCTTATAATATCATATTAACATTATTATTAATACTTATCATTAATGTTATTACTATTAATATTTCCTACAATTTATTTATTAACATTATTACTATATATTATTACTATTAATATTATGAGGGCTTCTCATTATTATTATTATATTAATAATCATTATATATTATTAATATTATTATTAGCATCAACACATTTGCATGGATATTAATAAGCTTATAACCAGAATTGATAATATTAATACTGATTACTTAAATCATTGCGTTTTGTTTTTAGTTTGACAATCATGCTTACGCATGACTTGACTTGAATTAATTTCTTATCTAGTTTCATTTGGTAGGTCATTAAATCTTTTCTATTGTATTAATTTTCTATTAATACGCTTATTTAGTCTCCTTTGATTATTATTGATATTAATTAATGTTAGTTTTATTATCATTATTGCAATTGCTCACTTAATTCCTGTGATTATTATTGCACTGATTCACTTTTTGCTTCGTTATTAATGCCAGTGCTTGTTGATATAAATTACCCACCTAGGTTCATTGATGATTATTAACATTAATATTACCTTGCTGACATTGATTAAGTGCTTAGTTTCATCGCTGACATTGATTCAGTGCCTAGTTTGATTGTGGTACCCTCGGTTTTCACCGTAACAATGACTGTCTTTGAACGTTGGGATATGAGGGAAAAAATCAGCGAAAATTTCCCGTTTTTCATTGTTCATCGGTGAATTGTCGCTGAAATTAAAATCTTTTGATAGGATTATCACCAGTCTAATCCTGAGCCCTCATCTAGTTTGACATACAGGACAGGCTGCTAAGCAAGTAATCAAGTAAGTAAGTAAGTAAAGTAAGTAAGTAAGTGAGCGAGTGAGTAAGTAAGTAAGTAAATAAGTAATTAAGTATTCAACTATTAAAAGTTATTATGGAAAAAAGCAAGTAACTAAGTAAGTAAATAAATAACTAAGTAAAAATAAGGCAAGTAAGTAAGCAACTAAGCAACTAAGCAACTAGCAACTAAGCAACTAGCAACTAAGCAAGCAAGTAAGTAAGTAAGTAAGTAAGTAAGAAAATGTACTGTATACGCGTACATGCACATGTATGTGTACGTACATATGCAAATATGTATGTGAAAATGTTTTCTTAGAAGTATGTAAACATGAAAGTATCGATGTATGCATGTATGGTTTCATGCATTTGTGTGTGTGGTTTGTATGTTTTTTGTATGCCTATCTGTGTGTGTGTGTGTGTGTGTGCGTGTCTCTCTCTCTCTCTCTCTCTCTCTCTGTGAATGTGTGTTTACCTGCGCGGTGCGTATGCGTATATATATTTACTTTTTTTTTTTTTTTTTTTTTTTTTTTTTTTTTTTTTTTTTTTTTTTTTTGTGTGTGTGTGTGCAAATCTATAATTTTTTTTTTTATAAATACTTACTTA
>WBZZ01004039.1:70000-72500 GCA_019918135.1 Paulinella micropora | reverse complement strand
CACTGGATGGACATCAAGGCAATCGTGAGGCAGTGATGAGTACGTACGTAAGTAAGTAAGTAAGTAAGTAAGTAAAGTAAAGTAAAGTAAAGTAAAGCAAAGTAAAGTAAAGTAAAGTAAAGTAAAGTAAAGTAAAGTAACGGAAAGTAACATAAGGTAACGTAAGGTAACGTAAGGTAACGTAAGGTAACGTAACGTAAAGTAACGTAAAGTAACGTAAAGTTAAGTAACGTAAAGTAACGTAAAGTAACGTAAAGTAACGTAACGTAACGTAACGTAAAGCAAAGCAAAGCAAAGCAAAGCAAAGTAAAGTAAAGTAAAGTAAAGTAAGTAAAGTCGGTAAGTAAGTAAGTGTAAGCATCTAAGTAAGTAAGTAAGTAAGTGAATAAGTAAGTAAGTAAGTAAGTTACGAGAGTGAGTAGGTAGGTAAGTAAGTAAGTAAGTAATTAGGTAAGTAAGTAAGTAAGTAAGTAAGCAAGTAAGTAAGTAAGAGTAAGAGTAAGTAAGTAAGTAAGTAAGTAAGTAAGTAAGTAGGTAAGTAAGTAAGTAAGTAAGTACGTGAGTAAGTAAGTAAGTAAGTAAGTAAGTAAGTAAGTAAGCAAGTAAGTAAGTGAGAGTAAGTAAGTACTTATTTACTTACTTACTTACTTACTTACTTACTCGCGTACTTACTTACTCGCTTGCTTACCTACTTACCTACTTACTTACTTACTTACTAACTTACTTACTTACTTACTCACGTACTTACTTACCTACGTGCTTACTCACTTACTTACCTACTTACTTAGTAAGTAAGCAAGCAAGCAAGTAAGTAAGTAAGTAAGAGTAAGTAAGTAAGTAAGCAAGTAAGTAGGTAAGTAAGTAAGTAAGCAAGTAAGTAGGTAAGTAAGTAAGAGGAATTAAGTAAGTAAGCAAGTAAGTAGGTAAGTGAGTAAGTGAGTAAGTAAGTAAGCAAGTAAGTAGGTAAGTAGGTAAGTGAGTAAGCAAGTAAGTAGGTAAGTGAGTAAGTGAGTAAGTAAGTAAGCAAGTAAGTAGGTAAGTGAGTAAGTGAGTAAGTAAGTAAGCAAGTAAGTAGGTAAGTGAGTAAGTGAGTAAGTAAGTAAGCAAGTAAGTAGGTAAGTAGGTAAGTGAGTAAGTAAGTAAGCAAGTAAGTAGGTAAGTGAGTAAGTGAGTAAGTAAGTAAGCAAGTAAGTAGGTAAGTGAGTAAGTGAGTAAGTAAGTAAGCAAGTAAGTAGGTAAGTGAGTAAGTGAGTAAGTAAGCAAGCAAGTAAGTAGGTAAGTGAGTAAGTAAGCAAGTAAGTAGGTAAGTAGGTAAGTGAGTAAGTAAGTAAGCAAGTAAGTAGGTAAGTGAGTAAGTGAGTAAGTAAGTAAGCAAGTAAGTAGGTAAGTGAGTAAGTGAGTAAGTAAGTAAGCAAGTAAGTAGGTAAGTGAGTAAGTGAGTAAGTAAGTAAGCAAGTAAGTAGGTAAGTGAGTAAGTGAGTAAGTAAGTAAGCAAGTAAGTAGGTAAGTAGTAAGCAAGTAAGTAGGTAAGTGAGTAAGTGAGTAAGTAAGTAAGCAAGTAAGTAGGTAAGTGAGTAAGTGAGTAAGTAAGTAAGCAAGTAAGTAGGTAAGTGAGTAAGTGAGTAAGTAAGTAAGCAAGTAAGTAGGTAAGTGAGTAAGTGAGTAAGTAAGTAAGCAAGTAAGTAGGTAAGTGAGTAAGTGAGTAAGTAAGTAAGCAAGTAAGTAGGTAAGTGAGTAAGTGAGTAAGTAAGTAAGCAAGTAAGTAGGTAAGTGAGTAAGTAAGCAAGTAAGTAGGTAAGTGAGTAAGTGAGTAAGTAAGTAAGCAAGTAAGTAGGTAAGTAGGTAAGTGAGTAAGTAAGCAAGTAAGTAGGTAAGTAGGTAAGTGAGTAAGTAAGTAAGTAGGTAAGTAGGTAAGTGAGTAAGTAAGCAAGTAAGTAGGTAAGTGAGTAAGTGAGCAAGTAAGTAAGTAAGTAAGTAAGTAGGTAAGTGAGTAAGTGAGTAAGTAGGTAAGTAAGTAGGTAAGTAGGTAAGTGAGTAAGTGAGTAAGTAAGTAAGCAAGTAAGTAGGTAAGTGAGTAAGTGAGTAAGTAAGTAAGCAAGTAAGTAGGTAAGTGAGTAAGTGAGCAAGTAAGTAAGCAAGTAAGTAGGTAAGTGAGTAAGTAAGCAAGTAAGTAGGTAAGTAGGTAAGTGAGTAAGTGAGTAAGTAAGTAAGCAAGTAAGTAGGTAAGCGAGTAAGTAGGTAAGTGAGTAAGTGAGTAAGTAAGTAAGTAAGTAAGTAGGTAAGTGAGTAAGTGAGTAAGTAAGTAAGCAAGTAAGTAGGTAAGTGAGTAAGTGAGTAAGTAAGTAAGCAAGTAAGTAGGTAAGCGAGTAAGTGAGTAAGTAAGTAAGCAAGTAAGTAGGTAAGTGAGTAAGTGAGTAAGTAAGTAAGCAAGTAAGTAGGTAAGTGAGTAAGTGAGTAAGTAAGTAAGCAAGTAAGTAGGTAAGTGAGTAAGTGAGTAAGT
>WBZZ01004039.1:35000-37500 GCA_019918135.1 Paulinella micropora | reverse complement strand
AGCCCCTAGTTATTATTATTATTATTATTATTATTATTATTATTATCATTATTATTGGACACCGTGATAGCCCAGTGGTCAAGTTCTACCATCTGGGCCCTGTCGCCAGTTCGATTCCCGTCGGTGCCCAGTATTTTCATTGAACATACCGCTCCGTCTGGACCAGTATTTTCATTGAACATACCGGTCCGTCTGGAAGTGTTGGAACTGCCCTTGCGGGGGTGTCATTAGAGCTTATCGTCAATTCTTCGTACTCCCCTCACGGGTGAGACGATGGAGGCGCGTGTGCAGAAATGCATCAGCCATTGACAGAGAAGCACTATTATCATTATTATTATTATTATTATTATTATTGTTATTATTATTATTATTATTACTTTTATTATTATTATTATATTATTACTATTATTATTATTATTTGTGTGTGTGTGTGCCTATTTTCTGCTATCCCATCGGAATAAATCATGCTTTGTGTGAACCAGGAAGAGTTGGGAGCTCATATTGGCAGGGTGGCTAGCCCCAGACTCGATCTTGATGCTGATATAATTTTTTTTGGAATTCCCGCAAATATTTGCGTTAAGGGAGTGAATGCCAAAATTCCTTTTTTTTTTTTTGGCAGTACTTGCCGGTGCCTCCGGCGATTGAACGTACGCTGTCGACGCGGGGGATCCTCCCCCGGGAGCCCAAGCCCTGTGATTTTCCGTACCCGTTCTGGTCGCGGGTGGCACCCACACCTGAAAATTGAGGTTTTTTGGCCTTCAAGGCGCCCTTTGCGGAACCTCTGGCAATTTAACGTACCCTGTCGAAGGGAAAGGTCGGGGAGTGGGGGGGGGGGGGGGGGGGGGGCATCCAAAAATTGATAAGAAGTGGGGCTGGCGGGTTTGATGCGCAAAGCGCACCGGTAAACCATCATTTTAGATGTTGGCGCAGCCCCTAGTTATTATTATTATTATTATTTTTATTTTTATTATTATTATCATTATTATTATTATTATTATTATTATTATTATTATTTATTTATTGTTGTTATTATTATTATTATTATTATTGGACACCGTGATAGCCCAGTGGTCAAGTTCTACCATCTGGGCCCTGTCGCCAGTTCGATTCCCGTCGGTGCCACCAGTATTTTCATTGAACATACCGATCCGTCTGGACCAGTATTTTCATTGAACATACCGATCCGTCTGGAAGTGTTGGAACTGCCCTTGCGGGGGTGTCATTAGAGCTTATCGTCAATTCTTCGTACTCCCCTCACGGGTGAGACGATGGAGGCGCATGTGCAGAAATGCATCAGCCATTGACAGAGAAGCACTATTATTATTATTATTATTATTATTATTATTATTATTACCAACATAATCATCATCATCATCATCATCATTAGTAGTGGTAGTAGTAGTAATAGCAGCAGTAGCAGTAGTAGTAGTAGTAGTAGAAGTAGTAGTAGTGGTATCATCATCATCATCATCATCATCGTCATCATTATCCTCATCATCATCATCATCATCATTATTATTATTATTATTAGTAGTAGTAGTAGTAGTAGTAGTGGTAGTAGTAGTGGTGGTGGTAGTATTAGTAGTAGTAGTAGTAGTAGTAGTAGTAGTAGTAGTAGTAGTAGTAGTAGTAGTAGTAGTAGTAGTAGTAGTAGTAGTATTTTTTGTTATTATTATTATTATTATTATTATCATTATTATTATTATTATTATTAATTATTATTATTATTATTATTATTATTATTATTATTATTATTATTATTATTATTATTATTCCCGATGAAAAAACCTAGTCACACTTGCTAAACAGAGTTCCAGCCCAATGGCCTCAAGGCGTTAAACTGCGACGCCAACTCATAACCCTTTGGTGGTAGATGCTGGGGAGGAGGGTCGTTGCGCGCGTAAAAGATCTTAAACTCCGCATATGCTGGTTGATAGCCCAGGACCCAGCAGACACCAGATTGTTATGGGTGGGGTTTCGAGGCAGCTCTAGCAACCGCGCTTGGTGTATGCACTTGCACATTCGGTGACGTCTTGCAAGAGGTTGCTGGGACTGCGGAATAACCTCGGCTTAGTGCAGTCTTGCCCTCAGGAGCTCCATCGGTGGCCCCGATCATCAGGCGAGAGACTGACACGGGGGGGTGGAGGACCTCGAACAAGGGTATTGGAGGCTTATGTCCGTTGAGGATATGCCATTAGCTGCATCAGTACGCCTCAGATATAGTATTATTATTATTATTATTATTATTATTATTATTATTATTATTATTATTATTATTACTATTATGGAGGGGTGCACAGTATGGTTCCACACGGGAAGAGGAGGTGGTTGGGCCTCTTCCCACTGGTTTCGAGGCTAATGTCGTTGTGTTGGCTCCGAGGCTATGTTGTTGTGTTGGTTCCGAGGCTATGTTGTTGTGTTGGTTCCGAGGCTCTGTTGTTGTGTGGGTTCCGGGGCCATGTCGTTGTGTTGTTTTTTATAAGACATACACCACGTGGGA
>WBZZ01004039.1:27500-30000 GCA_019918135.1 Paulinella micropora | reverse complement strand
GAGAGAGAGAGAGAGAGAGAGAGAGAGAGAGGCAAATAGGAAGCGGACAAGGTACGCGCGGATAGGACATTGCCTGCCTGAGGGAGAGAGAGAGAGAGAGAGAGAGAGAGAGAGAGAGAGAGGGAGAGAGAGAGAGAGAGAGAGAGAGAGAGAGAGGCAAATAGGAAGCGGACAAGGTACGCGCGGATAGGACATTGCCTGCCGGAGAGAGAGAGCGAGAGAGAGAGAGAGAGAGAGAGAGAGAGAGAGAGAGAGAGAGAGAGAGAGAGAGAGAGAGAGAGAGAGAGAGAGAGGCAAATAGGAAGCGGACAAGGTACGCGCGGATAGGACATTGCCTGCCTGAAGGAGAGAGAGAGAGAGAGAGAGAGAGAGAGAGAGAGAGAGAGAGAGAGAGAGAGAGAGAGAGAGAGTGGGAGAGAGGAATATATATATATATATATGTATATAATATATATACATATATAAATATATAAATAAATAAATATATATATATATATATATATATATAGAGAGAGAGAGAGAGAGAGATAAAGGGACGGATATACATACATACATATACATATACATATATATATATATATATATATGTATGTATATATTTATATATATATATATATATATATATATATATATATATATATATAGAGAGAGAGAGAGAGAGAGAGAGAGAAAGACCTCTGTCGCTATTACCACGTGTATGTTGATATATATATGTAGAGAGAGAGAGAGAGAGAGAGAGAGAGAGTGAGAGAGAGAGAGAGACCTCTGTCGCTATTACCACGTGTATGTTGGCAGATGGTGTGCAGCATTGAACATAGAGGGAAAGCTGTGTAACGGGGCCTGTAGGTATGTATGTAGTGTATGTATGTATGTATGTATGATACAGCATTGAACATAAAGGGAAAGCTGTGTAACGGGCTATGTATGTAGTGTTTGTATGTATGTATGTATGTATGTACGTATGTACGTATGTATGTATGTACGTATGTATGTATATATGTACGATACAACATTGAACATAGAGGGAAAGCTGTGTACGGGGCCTGTAGGTATGTATGTAGTGTTTGTATGTATGTATGTATGTATGTACGTACGTATGTATGTATGAATGTATGTATGTATGTATATATGTACGATACAATATTGAACATAGAGGGAAAGCTGTGTAACGGGGCCTCTAGGTATGTATGTCGTGTTGTATGCAATGAAGGAATGTATGTATGTATGTATGTTTGTATGTACGATACAACATTGCACATAAAGGGAAAGCTGTGTAACGGGGCCTGTAGGTATGTATGTAGTGTTTGTATGCAATGTATGCATGTATGTATGTATGTATGTATCTATGTATCTATGTATGTATGAATGTATGTACGATACAAGATTGCACATAGAGGGAAAGCTGTGTAACGGGGCCTGTAGGTATGTATGTAGTGTTTGTATGTATGTATGTATGTATGTATGTATGTATCTATGTATGTATGTACGATACAACATTGAACATAAAGGGAAAGCTGTGTAACGGGGCCTGTAGGTATGTATGTAGTGTATGTATGTATGTACGCATGTATGTATGTATGTATGTTTGTATGTATGTATGTATGTACGATACAACATTGCACATAAAGGGAAAGCTGTGTAACAGGGCCTGTAGGCATGTATGTAGTGTTTGCATATATGTAGTGTTTGTATGTAATGTATGTATGTATGTATGTATGTATGTATGATACAGCATTGAACATAAAGGGAAAGCTGTAATAGGGCCTGTAGGTATGTATGTAGTGTATGTATGTATGTATCTATGTATGTATGTATGTATGTACGATACATCATCGAACATGAAGGGAAAGCTGTGTAACGGGGCTTGTAGGTATGTATGTAGTGTTTGTATGTATGTATGTATGTATGTATGTACGATACAACATTGCACAAAGGGAAAGCTGTGTAACGGGGCCTGTAGGTATGTATGTATGTAGTGTATGTATGTACGCATGTATGTATGTATGTATGTTTGTATGTATGTATGTATCTATGTATGTATGTATGTACGATACAGCATTGAACATAGAGGGAAAGCTGTGTAACGGGGTCTGTATGTAGTGTATGTATGTATGTATGTATGTATGTGTTTATGTATGCATGCATGCATGCATGCATGTATGTATGAATGTATGTATGTATGTATGTATGTATGATACAACACTGCATATAAAGGGATAGATATATATATAGGAGTATATATATATATATATATACATATATATATATACATGTATATATATATATATATATATATATATATGTATGTATGTATGTATGTATGTATGTATGATACAACACGGCACATAAAGGGATAGATAGATAGATAGGAGGAGTATATATATATATATATAGATAGATAGATAGATAGATAGATAGATAGATATATAGACAGATAGATAGATATATAGATAGATAGGACTAGTTGAGTATCAGAGCCTAAATCCATGCATACATAGAT
>WBZZ01004038.1:30000-31529 GCA_019918135.1 Paulinella micropora | reverse complement strand
TAAGTAGCCATTGATGTAGGCGCCGCCATACTTGAGCATCTCGTTCTTCACTTTGTCCTCGCCACAAGCTTTGTGGTTATTCAGGGCACGTTGCCTTGCAAGGACCTCCTCTTGCGTGAACGGCTTGTCCAGCTCTTCGCAAGTGTCTTCACCTACTTCGTGCTCCTTCATAGCCCGGGCCACCTCATCTCTGAAGCGATCGTTCCAGTGGAACTGCCGCTTAGCTTCGGCTTCCTCCCACTCCAGCGAGCCTGCTTCTGCACAGCACTCCACCACAACAGCCGCACTTGCCGGATTTTCCCGTGGCTTCACCGAATTTTTCCGAAATTCCTCCCACCGAGCGACCTTTTCCGGCAGCGTACACGCCAGTGAGCCATCCTCCCTTTGCACCGGCGCGGAGGCCTTCGTTCTGCGTGCCCCGCCAAGCCGCTTCGCGAGTAGCCAAAAGCGCTTTGAGGATTGCTCGCGTTGACATTTGACCGCTTCTTCCTGCACTTGCTTGAAGGAGGCGGACTTCTTGGCCCGAGTTGCCTTCCGAATTTGCTTGCGGAGCCGTAGCCAATTCAGACGGGCTTCCGCATTCGATTCATCCCTCCTGTATGCTGCGTAGGCCTCCCGGCGCTGCTGAATGAGCTCCTTTAGCTCCCCGTCGAACCAATTGTTGGTGAAACGGGGTCGTATACATCTGGAGCCAAGGACCCGGTGCGCCGCCATTCGGAAGGACTGCGCCACTCGCTCGGTGACCTCATCTACCACCCGTTGGCTGTCGGCACCACCCGATAGGTCAAGCTCAGGCAGCTGATGCACTCCAAGCTTCTGTAGGCAATGCTGGAATACGTCATCGAACTTGTCGCGTAGATAATCCAGCGCTTGCTTCGCAGAGTGATCATTACCCGAGACACCAGCACCAATAAGCTTATCAACACGAAAGGACCTGTAAGGTTTCGCAGCCCGCTTTGGCCGGCGCTGGCCGCTCCACGTCAGTTCGGCCCATACTGCCTTGTGGTCCGTATCAAGATCATCTTCGCATACTCCGAACTTTGCTCCAGATGCCAAGCCAGGCGACGCGCAGATGTAATCGAGGAGGTGCTTGCCTGTGCCCATGCCGCGCTGCTCACGCCGGGACCACCAGTAGGACCCTTCCACTGGGCACGAGAAGCCGCTCAGATTTCGCAGGCCCGTAGCGACGAGGACAGCCGCGAGTCTCTTGCCGTTCTCCGAACGTACCGGTGCTCCCTTATCATCGACCTCCCCGTGTTGACCGACGATGCCCTCCTCTTTTCGGCTGCATGCCGGCCCGAGCTTCGCGTTGGCATCCGCCACCGTGACCACAAGACCTTTGGCTCCAAAAAAAGCTATAGCTGCCTGCCAGGCCGCATACGCCTCTGACGACTCTTCTTCCTGCGTTTCCTGGGGAAAGTAGCCGTTGCCCACATAGATATCCTGAGCGCCGGTAACACCAGAGGCGATACGCAGCCACACTTGCTGCCGGTGGTCGACGGGGGCTGACACCAGGTTGCAATACGGAC
>WBZZ01004038.1:0-2500 GCA_019918135.1 Paulinella micropora | reverse complement strand
AAATATTTCGGCCAGTGATTTGTGACCGCAGAATACGTTGTTTTTGCACAAAACTTTGGGTGGCAGGATTTCTTCCCTAGTCTTGCAACCGCAAGATACGTTATTTTTTTGCCAAAATTTGAGGTGGCCAAAAATTTTCACTCGTCTTTAGTTCCGCCAACTTTGCCTCAGCATGGTGGTCTAGGTTTTTGCTAACGCTGGCAGTCTTCCCAAAGCGTTTCTTGACTTTCCTTTACTTTTCCTTTCTTTTCCTTTTCTAGAAGTTTCTAGTTCGGAAGTAGCATGAACACTTACTTCAAGCGTTTCCTTCTCACCGGATCCCTGCGCCCAGAACCTGTATCATGGCTCATCAAGGGATTAAATCCCTTGATGAGAGCTTTCAAACCAGCTACAAGGGACAGGTGAAAATTTTTTGTTCGCCTCAACTTCCGGCCAAAAAAAAAACTTGGACACTTTATTTTGCGGTGAATTGGGCCAAAAAAACTTAGACACTGTGTTTTGCGGTGAATTTCGCCCCCCCGAAAAAAAATTAGACACTTGTATTTGCGGTGAAAAACCAGGGTGGCTGAAAAATTTTCACTGGCGGAAAATTTTTCATTTTGACCTCACACAAATCACATCTGTACATCTATAAAAAGCAGAATATCAATCCGTCACGTTTTCCGCTACCTTTTTTTTTGCTAAAAAATGCCAATTTTTCCACCGTGTTTTCCGTACTTTTTGCCGCAAACAACATACACCCTCTGAAAAAGTGCCCCCACTTAGCTAGTCAATTAAAAATGGCACAGAACGAGACGCGTGACGTCATATATATACATACATACATACATACATACATACATACATTACTGATTGCACTTTGGTAAAACAAGCGATGACTCAATCAAGCGTTATACATACATACATTACATACATACATACATACATACATACATACATACATACATAAATACATACATACATACATTACACATACACACATACATACATACATACATACATACATACATACATTACACATATATACATACATACATACATACATACATACATACATACATACATACATACTTTTGTTGTTTACACTTTTTACTCATGCTGACAGTTTTCCCAATATGTATGTATGTATTTTTATGTATGTATTTTTATGTATGTATGTATGTATGTATGTATGCATGCATAAGTATGTATGTATGTATGTATGCATACATGCATGGATGCAAGTATGTATGTATGTATGTATGTATGTATGTATGTATGTATGTATGCATGCATGCAAGTATGTATGTATGTATGTATGTATGTATGTATGTATGTATGCATGCATGCAAGTATGTATGTATGTATGTATGTATGTATGTATGTATGTATGTATGCATGCATGTATGCATGCATGTATGTATGTATGTATGTATGTATTTATGTATGTATGCATGCATGCATGTATGCATGCATGTATGTATGTATGTATGTATGTATGTATGCATGTATGTATCAGGTTGCCCGGGCTGTGTGACACACTCAAGAGCGGTGATATGTATGTATGTATGTATGTATGTATGTATGTATGTATGTATGTATGTATGTATGTATGTATGTATGTATGTATGTATGTATGTATGCATGTATGTATGTATGTATGTATGCATGCAAGTATGTATGTATGTATGTATGTATGTATGTATGTATGTATGTATGTATGCATGCATGCAAGTATGTATGTATGTATGTATGTATGTATGTAATGTATGTATGTATGTATCAGGTTGCCCGGGCTGTGTGACACACTCAAGAGCGGTGATATGTATGTATGTACGTATGTATGTATGTATGTATGCATGCAAGTATGCGTGCAAGTATGTATGTATGTATGTATGTATGTATGTATGTATGTATGTATGTATCAGGTTGCCCGGGCTGTGTGACACACTCAAGAGCGGTGATATGTATGTATGTATGTATGTATGTATGTATGCATGCATGTATGTGTGTATGTGTGTATGTATGTATGTATGTATGTATGTATGTATGTATGCATGTATGCATGCAAGTATGTATGTATGTATGTATGTATGTATGCATGCATGCAAGTATGTATGTATGTATGTATGTATGTATGTATGTATGTATGTATGCATTTACATATGCATGTATGCATGTATGCATGTATGCATGTACGCATGCATGTATGCATGCAAGTATGTATGTATGTATGTATGTATGTATGTATGTATGTATGTATGTATGTATGTATCAGGTTACCCGGTCTGTGTGACACTCTGAAGAGCGGTGATCCTGTCTTTATCAACGACGGTTGAAACAATAATAATATTCTATATTGTATGATTTGCATCATGCATATTATCTATATGCATACCATTATATGAATGATGTCTTCATCAATGACGGTACATATTGTATATTGTATGATTTACATCATGCATGTTTTGTATATGCATAGCATTCTATGCATGCTGTCTTCATCTATGACGGTACATGA
>WBZZ01004037.1:35000-84876 GCA_019918135.1 Paulinella micropora | reverse complement strand
TGGTGCGCCGCGTACACGCAGCCGAGGACCAGCGTCGCCACCGACCACACCAGCGCGCTGTGGACTAGGCACTCCTGGAAGGGGGCCATGGGCACCGGCACGGGATGGGGCTCGCTCGGATTATGCGGGGCTCCCGACACCATCCTCTGTTTGGGTTTACCCAGCGCAAGCGGACGGGCGCCTGCCTGACAGGGGTCGGTGGCCCGGGGGAGGGAGAGGAGAAAAAAGGAGGCCCCCGCGCGCCCCCTTCTCGCTCCCCCCTCCGAGGACGGGCGAGGGAGAAGGTGGGAGGGGAGAGGCGGCCGCCCCGCCCCCCCTTTCTCCCTCCCCGGCACGCCCTGGCTCGCAGGAGGTAGGACCACCGCCGGTTCGCTTACCCTAAACTGAACTCTTAAGAGCAGGGCTATGGCAGATGCTGGAGGTAACACTCGGCGTGGCGCTCTGGCTGGTGCTGGAGGTAACACTCGGCATGGCGCTCTGGCTGGTGCTGGAGGTAACACTCGGCGTGGCGCTCTGGCTGGCACTGGATGTAACACTCTGCGTGGCGCTCCGGCTGGTGCTGGAGGTAACACTCGGCGTGGCGCTCTGGCTAGTGCTGGAGGCAACACTCGGCGTGGCGCTCTGGCTGGCACTGGAGGTAACACTCGGCCTGGCGCTCTGGCTGGCGCTCGGCGTGGCGCTCCGGCTGGTGCTGGAGGTAACACTCGGCGTGGCGCTCTGGCTAGTGCTGGAGGTAACACTCGGCGTGGCGCTCTGGCTGGTGCTGGAGGTAACACTCGGCGTGGCGCTCTGGCTGGTGCTGGAGGTAACACTCGGCGTGGCGCTCTGGCTGGCACTGGAGGTAACACTCTGCGTGGCGCTCTGGCTGGCGCTCGGCGTGGCGCTCCGGCTGGTGCTGGAGGTAACACTCGGCGTGGCGCTCCGGCTGGTGCTGGAGGTAACACTCGGCGTGGCGCTCTGGCTGGCACTGGAGGTAACACTCTGCGTGGCGCTCTGGCTGGCGCTCGGCGTGGCGCTCTGGCTGGTGCTGGAGGTAACACTCGGCGTGGCGCTCTGGCTGGCGCTCGGCGTGGCGCTCTGGCTGACGCTAGAGGTAACACTCGGCGTGGCGCTCGGCGTGGCGCTTGGTGTGTTGTTGTTGCCGTTGTTGTTATTGTTGTTGCCGTTATTGCCGTTGTTGCCGTTGTTGCCGTTGTTGCTACTGTTATTGTTGTTGCCGTTGTTGCCGTTGTTGCTACTGTTATTGTTGCCGTTGTTGCCATTGTTGTTGCAGTTGTTGCCATTGTTATTGCCGTTGTTGCTACCGTTGTTGCCGTTGTTGCTACTGTTGTTGTTAGTGTTGATGTTGTTGTTATTGCTTGTTCCCCCCCCGGGGCTCAGAGCCTGGTTACTCACGTCCAGCCCGCTATCTAGCGTGCAGGCGCCAGCGGCCTGCAACAGAAAGCGGCCCGCCCGGCCGCCTGTTATCGGCCTGACCGGCTGTAGGCCTGCCGCCCAGGCCAGGAGCAAGCCCAGGCACGGCAGGAAGAGCATTCTTGCTCCTTGTTTATTGGGGCCGGACGAGAACCATGGCGGGTGGCCTTTTAGCTACACACCAACTTGCTAGCAACCGGTGGGTTTGAGGTAGGGGCTCCGCGCGCGGGCCACGCCAGGGGGGCTCACGGGCGGGGAGGGGGGGGGCCCAAGGAAAACGAGAGCAAGGCACCGACCTAAGGGTAGGGAGAAATTATATCCCCTGGCAGGCGGAGTGGAGCGCCTTGTCGCTCTCCCTGGCCGGCGGGGGGGGGGGGGGGCCGAGAGGGGGCCGAGAGGGGGCCAGGAGGGGGGCCAGGAGGGGGGGCCAGGCACCGGTTTAGGCTGGCAAGAGCGCACTGACGACGCTAGGGACGACGAGGCAGAAAAAGACCTAGTCTTCTGTCAGGTGGAGTTGGGGGCTTCTTCTTTAACAAGACAGACGTCCGTTTCTTCTACGGCCCTGCCGCAGCCTGGCACACGACACCCGGTCTGCCCGGGGAGGGACCGCTACGGCGGGCCGGCCGCTGGTTCAGTACAGAAAGATCTGGGTGTTGACGTGCACGTGCGAGAGGGTGGGGAGCTCGCGCAGGTCCGTGGGCGGCAGGTCGGTGTCGGCGGCCCGGCCGGAGCCACACACCAGGGCCTCGAGCTTCTGGAGCATGCGCGGCAGCTGCGTGTTGTAGTTGCGGTGATCGTTGTCGGACAATCACCTGCCCCACATACACGGCCGCCCCGTGCCAATCAAACCTGCGGCCGCTCACGGGGTCGCGGTACGTCCCGGTGCATTCGCTGCTGGGCAGGGGCTGGTCCGTCAACGTCACGTGCGGCCGGAAGCGCCACACCGGGTAGCCCCGGTGGCGGGTCACGCCGTCTGTGAGCAGGTACTGGTAATCTGCTACCTCCAGCACGAGCCACAAGTGCCGGCCGGGCTCTGGCGCGCACTCGTGGCCCGTCGGCAGGTCCCGCCTGCACAGGAAGCTACCGCCCAGCTGCTGGCGCCCGCGGCCGTCCGGGGCCGGTGGGCGCAGGGCCCAAATGTTGATGAGCCCCGAATCGGTGCCCGTGTAGTACACGGGGCCGCGCTGCAGCACGCTGGCGTTCATGAGCGAGTGGTACGACACCAGGCTGTTCTCATTGTTGCGGACCTGGTCCAGCACGCCCTCGACGCTGTACGCCGTGAGTATGCGCGCCGCCGCGCGCGGGTGCAGCTGCTCCACAAGTGGTAGGCACAAGGCCTCCTCCTCGTGGCCCGGGCGCGGCGGCGCCGCCGCGCGCCTGTCCAGCAGGCCCTCGCGGCTGCCGGCATACTTGGTCAGCGGGAAATGGCGCAGCTCCCAATTCACCAGAAACAGGTTGGCCAGTACCTCGCGTTCCTGCTGTGGCCGGTCGCTCTGGGTGGGCACGGCGCGGCTCCAGTAGTAGGGCAGGGCCTGCAGCCGGGAAAAGACGACGGCGCGCTGGGTAACCACGGCGCGGACTTGCTCGGGGTCGTTGGCCTGGCCATAGTCGCTGCCGTCAATCGGTAGGTCCAACAGCACGTTGTCGCGCCTGTACTTGGGATCGTTGCGTGCGACAAAGGAACCCGTGCTGAGGGGCGGGCGCTGGATGCGCTCCAGCGCCCCCGTCGTCCCCTCGTAGTTGGGCCGGTGCACGCGAAACCCGCGGCGCAGGCGCGTATCGCCCTCGAACCAGCCCGACAGGTCTAGGCGCTGCCGCTTGTGGGGAGCCACCGCCTGCAGGTGCTGTTGCAGGAACTGCGAGGGGGTGTATTCCTGGCCGTGATATTGGTTGATGAGGCTCCGCCCCGCCTCGACGCGTCCTTCGATCTCCAGGCCCCTTTGCAGGCCGCGGCCCAGTGACTGCTTGCCGCGCCCCGCCGGCTCCACGAACCTGCCCGAGTCCGCGTGGTTCATGTGTCGGCTGACTGAACTAACGGCAGGGCTGAATGGGGGGGGTTGCTCCTTCCCGGCGCTCGCTCGGCGTCTGGTCTAGCCGCGCGGGGCTTTTTATTCTTCTGGGGTGGGGTCGGCGCGGCGGCTTCTTCCCCACGCCAACCGTGCCCTCTCCACCGCTCTCCCTCCCTGGCGCACACACTCCCCTCCTGTCCCCCTCCATCTCTCCCCGCACTGTCCGCCCCTTCCCTTCCCTCCCCCCCCCTCCCTGCTCTCACGCAGCCGCCGGGAGCGGCGCTGGCTTGGGTGAAGAAGGAGCGGCCGGATCTGGATACTTTCGAGAGCGCGCGCCGGGGGAGGGATCGTGCCTATCGCAGGCGTTGCCGGCTTGCTGCCGGGACACAAGCGACACTCTTCCTACACCCTCCGGACTGTATTATGCCTGGCAAACCCTGACCGGCCCCGGGCCGGGCACTCAATGTGTTAGCGGCTGGTGTGCAGCGGGGCGCGAGAGCTCACCGACAGGAAGGGAGAGGGGTGCGCAAAACTTACCGGCAGGCCCCCTCCCCTTGGTCCGGCCTAGGTACAGAGGGAATGCTACTACTATTATTAGTAGTACTGCTTCCCCCCCTGCTCCTACTACGACAAGCCACGACTACTGCTGCGATTACCGTGAATATTATACAAGTAGTTTTATTATCATGGCTATAATTAATGGAGGCACCCCTCAGCAGTTGTATCTGATAGCCATAGTCTGAGCCAGCATGTTGTTACTCTTATTTGCCCTGCTACTACTAACTAGCACTGCTATTACTACTGGTATTAGCCCTCCTGCTACTATTACTTGCCTCCTCTTTCCTGTTGTCCTTCCACTGCTCCCGAGACTTTAATCTTTTTTCTGCGGGCCGGAACCCGTATTCTGTACCTAGAAATCACCTGCTTTTATGTGTAAACCCCCTTTGATCACAACGAGGGGTGGCTTCTTTTTTTCTGTCCTCTGCGCTGCTTTTACACTTCACCCTACGCAAACAGGAGTAGGCCCGTCACTTAACACTGGCAAGAGTGAATCTACACGCGACGGGGCCGCTTCGGCTGCTGTCCACGGCCACCAGAGCCCCCGCCTGCTGTACCTGCGCGCCACATAATGATTACATTACTTAGCCTGACGACAAGTAAGTTATACTGAGCCGGAGGCATAACACAGAAAGAAGCTTACCACCCGAGTCGGAGTCTGATCCACGCCCGCGGCCACGCCCCCTGCCACTGCCTCCGCCTCCGCCGTGCGAAAAGCGGCAGTTGTTGCCTCGCGGGCAATTACCCTCTCGGAACGCGTAGCACTCCCCCTAGCTGGAGTCGGTACCCGAGCTGGAGTCGCGGTCGGATGGTATCGGAGGGGGGGCGGTATTGTCCTCCAGGCCGCGATCGCTTGCATCGCCTGCTTTCAACACACCGCCTACATTATTTAGCCTGATCGCGCTGAAATAATACTGAGTCTGAAGCAGATAGCATGGCATAGCAAGAGCTGTACCTTCCGAGTCGGAGCCCGAGCTACTACCGCGGCCATCGCCGCCTCCACCGTCTCCGCGTCTGCTGTGTAGGAACCGGCAGTTGCTACCTCGCGGGCAATTACCCTTCCGGAACGCATAGCACTCCCCAGGGCCCGAGTCGGGTCCCGGGCTCGGGTCGGATGGTATCCGGGGGGGGGAGGCGGCGTCGCCCTCTCTGCACGTCATGTGCGCGGGCTTGCCTGGACCATGGTTATTATTATTAGTAGTAATGAGGCGCATGTTCGACAGGATCAAGGGCCGTTTGGCTGCTCAGTCTATGATTAGTAGTCTTATCATTGCTCTGCTCCTACTACTACCAACCACCACTACTGCTGTTGTTCTTATTATAAATTAGTATCACTCTTGTTATTATTATAAGTGTAAAACTATTTGTTATGGTTATTACTAAATAGAAAGCACCCGTCCAGCATTTGGATCTGGCTGCCAGAGCCCGAGGGGGCATGTTACCATCATTATTGCTGTTACTTCCTCTCTTTACACTACTACTATTGTTAGTATTACTCTTACCCTTTAGAGCGGAGCCGAACGGCCTCGTGCTACCAAGGGGGGCACATGTCCGACAGGACCAAAGGCCCCTTGACTGATAGGTCAATTACTCTGACTTTTTGTCCTACTACTACTGACCACCACTACTATTCCTCCTCCTACTACTGAGATAGACTGACAGAAAGATGGATAGATAGACAGAGAGATGAATAGACAGGCAGACGGATAGATAGATAGACAGACAGACAGATAGACAGACAGATAGATAAACAGCTGAGTAGATAGACAGACCGATAGACAGATGAATAGATAGGTAGACAGATAGATAAATAATAGATAAGTAGACAGACATATAGACTAACAGATAGATAGATAGATGAGTAGATAGACAGACAGATGGATAGACAGACCGATAGATAAAAAGTATATAGACAGACAGATGGATAGACAGACCGATAGATAAAAAGTAGATAGACAGACAGATGGATAGACAGACCGATAGATAAATAAGTAGATAGACAGATAAACAGATATACAGACAGATAGAGACAGACAGAAAAATAAATAAGCAGATAGACAGATAAATAGGTAAATAGATAGGTGAATATAGATAGACGGATAGACAGACAGATAGATAAATAGATAAGTAGGTACACAGACAGCAGATAGATAGATGAATAGATAAGTAGATAGACAGACAGATAAATAGGTAAGTAGATAGATGGATATAGATATAGCTAGATAGACAGCAGATAGATAGACAGACAGATAGATAGGAGACAGATAGATGGATAAATAGATGAGTAGATAGACAGACAGACAGATAGATAGGAGATAGATAGATGGATAAATAGATGAGTAGATAGACAGACAGATAAATAGGTAAGTAGATAGATGGATATAGATATAGCTAGATAGACAGACAGATAGATAGACAGACAGATAGGAGACAGATAGATGGATAAATAGATGAGTAGATAGACAGATAGAGACAGATAGATAGATAAATAGATAAATAGGTAGACAGACAGATAGAGACAAATAGATGGATAAATAGATAAGTAGACAAACGGATAGATAGATAGACAGATAGATAGACAGACAGATAGATAGACAGACAGATAGATAGATAGACAGACAGAGAACAGATAGATAGATAAATAGATAAATAGACAGATAGATAGACAGACAGATAGATAGACAGACAGAGACAGATAGACAGACAGAGGCAGATAGACAGACAGAGACAGATAGATAGATAAATAGATAAATAGACAGATAGATAGACAGACAGATAGACAGACAGATAGATAGACAGACAAATAGACAGATGGATAGTTAGACAAACGGATGGATAAACAGACAGATAGACAGACAGACAGATAGACACAGATAGACAGACAGATAGATAGATAGACGGACAGATGGACAGACAGATAGACAGACGGATAGATGGACAGAAGGATATATAGACAACGCTGAGGGTAGATGTACGGAAATCAGGCTCGAAATAAGCCACCACACTCTGTCAGGCTATGGACTTATTTCCGGCCCGCTTCTACGGCACATTTGTCGTCAAGAAAAAGGTGTGCAGGCTACACTATCGATTGTATGTATCTGTCAGCCCGTCTATCTGTCTATCTCTCTGTCTATCTGTCTGTCTGTCTATCTATCTATCTGCCTGTCCGTCTATCTGTCTGTCTATCTCTCTATGTCTATCCGTCCATCTGTCTATCTGTCTGTCTATCTTTCTTTCTACCTGTGTATCTGTCCGTCTATCTGTCTGTCTATTTCTGTCCATTCGTCTATCTGTCTGCCTATTTATTTATCTGTCTCTGTCTGTCTATCTATTTGTCTGTCTGTCAATGGATGCCTGTGTCTTCGGATATGCAGAGCTGATAGACCAAACATATTTGTCTATCTGTCTATCTGTCTGTCTATCTGTCTGTCTATCTCTGTCTGTCTATCTGTTTGCTTGTGTGTATCTATCTGTCTATCTGGCTACGTCTATCTATCCATCTGTCTGGCTGTCTGTCTATCTGTCTATGTCTATCTATCCATCTGTCTATCTGTCTGTCTGTCTATCTGTCTATGTCTATCTATCCATCTGTCTATCTGTCTGTCTGTCTATCTATCTATTTGCCTGTCCATCTATCTATCTGTCTGTCTATCTGTCTATCTATCCATCTGTCTATCTGTCTGTCTGTCTATCTATCTATCTGCCTGTCCATCTATCTATCTGTCTGCCTGTCTATCTGTCTGTCTATCTGTCTGTCTGTCTATCTCTCGGTCTGTCTGTCTATCTGTCTATGTCTATCTATCCATCTGTCTGTCTGTCTGTCTGTCTATCTATCTATTTGTCTATCAATGGATGCCTGTGTCTTCAGATATGTAGAGCTGGTAGACCAAACATATCTGTCTATCTATCTGTCTGTCTATCTGTCTGTCTGTCTATCTGTCTATGTCTATCTATCCATCTGTCTGTCTGTCTGTCTATCTATCTATTTGTCTATCAATGGATGCCTGTGTCTTCAGATATGTAGAGCTGGTAGACCAAACATATCTGTCTATCTATCTGTCTGTCTATCTGTCTGTCTGTCTATCTCTCGGTCTGTCTGTCTACCTGTCTGTGTGTCTGTCCATCTGTCTGTCTATCTGCCTGTCCATCTATCTATCTATCTGTCTATCTGTCTATGTCTATCTATCCATCTGTCTATCTGTCTGTCTATCCATCTATCTATTTGTCTATCTATCAATGGATGCCTATGTCTTCAGATATGTAGAGCTGGTAGACCAAACATATCTGTCTATCTATCTGTCTATCTGTCTGTCTATCTGTCTGTCTGTCTATCTCTCGGTCTGTCTGTCTATCTATCTGTTTGCTCGTCTATCTATCCATCTGTTTATCTATCTATTTGTCTGTCTATTCATCTGTCTGTCTGTCTATCTATCTATCTGTCTGTCTATCTATCGGTTTGCTTGCCTATCTATCCATCTGTCTGTCTATCTATCTATCTGACTATCTGTCCATCCGTCTGTCTATTCAGTTGTCTGTCTATTTACCTGTCTGTCTGTCTATCTATCTATCCATTTGTCTGTCTATTTATCTGTCTGTCTGCCTATCTATATCTATTTGTCTGTCTGTCCGTCAGTCTTTCTGTCTATCTATATCTATATCCACCTATTTACCTATTTATCCGTCTGAAGGATGTACAGTGTCCAGTCTGTTTTCCGTATATACTTGCATACACACAAACGTATTTATGTATGCATGTATGTAGAATCTATGTGTGTGTGTGCCCGTGTTATTGGGAATGTATACGTGCCCTGTGTGTATGTCTGTATGTATGAATGCAGGTGCCACGATGTGTGTGTCCGTGTATGTATGTCTGTGCCTACTATTGCTGCTACCACTATTACTCGTACTACTTTTGCTAATCCTATTTCTTTCTACTTCTGCTATTTCCCTTTGTCCTTCCACTACTGCTTCCTTTCTCCCTACTGACTCCCACTGCTACGCCTCCCTTTACTAGCACTCATCTCCTGACTACTCCTTGATTGTTATTAGGATTATCAATATGATTATTAGGTATTATCATAATCATTACTTCCCTTCTTCTTGCGATTACCGCTAACCACTGCTATCACTGCCACTACTACTATTCTCCCCTCTTCGGTTCATACTACTGCTGCTGCTACCACTATTACTCGTACTACTGTTGCTGCTCGTATTCACGTCGTTTACTACTGCTCCTCTGCCTTCCCTTCGTACTACTACTACTCCGTCACACATACTTTATTATTGTCATTGTCATTATTACTATTACAAACACTTGTTCGGGATCTGCACCTGCAATGCCACAGCCTGAGGAAGCTTACTATTGTTCTTGCTATTGTTATTCTGCCTGCCTAAGTGTACTTATACATACCTGTTGTGTATATGTACGTACAATTCTGTGTGTACCTCTGTGTACGTCCGTTCGTAGCATGGGATGTACGTCTGTAGCAATATATCTGTCTGTCCGAGATGTACGTAGGTAGCGGTATGTCTGTCTGAGATGTACGTAGGTAGCAGTACGTATCCATGTGCTTATGTGTGACTACGCGTGTATGTACGCCTGTACGCATGCAGATATGCTTTGCGTGTCTGTCTGTATTCAGGAACTCGTGTCTGCAAGTATGTGTGTAAGTATATACGTATGTTCTTTCTATGCGTGTCTGTATGTAGGTTGTGTATGTCTGTATGTGGGCATGTATATAGGCCTGTGTACGTAGGCCGATGTGTGCAAGTCTGTGTACATACGTGTTCTTATCTATTTGCGTCTGTATGTGTACACACATGGACATACGTTACATATGTTGCAGCGAGAGGGGTTACTCCCTTCCTAGCCACAACTGATGAATGCTTCTCGTAATAACCGGCAGTGCCTAGCAGTCTGTCAGTCTTTGGGCCTCTCGACAATACACATTCTAACACTAACGACAGTCTAATCGCAAAGCTAGCATAGTGTGGTGCGCTTGGGTATTCTGACGGTCCATAGGAACCAGCCGAGGGCGTCCGGTCACCTAAACCGTGCAGCGATCCGACCCGAGGCTGTGTCTCCGGTGTGCGTAGCCTTGAGTACCCAGGCTGTCTAGAGTGGGGTAACACCTGTCGTGCGTCTCGGCCCCCAGGGAGGCTCAGCAACGACGCGCGGCTAGGCATCCACTGCGACAAGTACCTCCTTTGTTAGCGTTGCGATTAAGATAAATGTTAGAACCTGAGTGTGCTATCGTCCGAAAAGCCTGAGCTACGGTTGCTAGCGTGCTTGCCGGCACCTGCCCGTGGGGTGCGTCGTCTACCTTAGGTCGGACTAACACGCTGTCTGCTGCTCACATACCTCCACGACTTAAAATTACAAGCACACACACCAGGATTTACACGTGCGCGCCTTTCTGTGTCTATTTCTGTGTGTATGCATTCTTATATCTATTTATGCGTGTACACACATACCTACATACACTACGCTCTCTTGCAAGAGAGAGAGAGAGAGAGAAACAAGGATGCAGATAAAAACGGATAGTAAGACACCTAGATGATAGAATAACAAAACGACGATAATAATAGATACTAACCAGGACGCTAACTAACGGATATAAGAACAAGCACAGCAGTCACACGTGGTATGAGTATTCTGATTGACACAGCAGCAATGATCATTGTTACCTCAGACAGGTAATAAGAAGAAGAACAATAATAAGATAGTAGCGAAGAAAAGACTTTAAGAACAACACCTACATACTCCTGTGTGCCCCTCGCCAACTACACATCGCCAGGGGGGGGGGCACACAGATCCACGAAAGCTAGCCTCTGTACGGCTAGACAGACAGAGACAACACACGGAAGGAACGTTAGCCGTAGCAGGATATGCGACCAAGATTAATACAACCGGTACTCGTTCGGCCAAAGAAGAACACTGCAAGAGAGGCGCGTGTGTTGTCCTAAGCCGGGCCGTTTTTTCTATCCGGGCCCTTCCGGAGGGATCGGTCAACAAGCTCGGGCGTGTGTTGTCCTAAGCCGGGCCAAACAGGCTCTGCGCTCAAGCTAGCTTCCGAGCGGTTATACAGGCCGGCGCTGCTCCCCAAAGGCTCTAGCATAATATCTTAAGTTTATTATGAACCGGTGGTGTACTCATGGAACATTGTGTCTCCGAATGTTTTGGGACTACGTGCCCTGTGGTCAGAACATACAGTCCAATTCTCTTAGAGAGGCCTCTGCTCCTCCCAAAAAGCGCTGCCGTAGTTCACGTAAATGAACTCCTGCGGGTGGACCGTGCGTGCTATAATTAATACAGGCTGTGGTTCGTAGCCTAGCAAGCTCATTACCTGCCAAGCAAAAGTAGAGTTAGTACAGGCAGCAAACCCTAGCTTGGGGTTACCCTGGTCCGGGCATGGTACAGCGCAGGGAGCAGGGGGTCGCAAGCGTTCCAGCCCCCGAGCTGCACGCCTTGCAGAAACGCAGATAAGTCTCCTTGCGCGTGCAGGTCTCCCTGTTCTTGGGCCTGTGCGCGTTGGCGCCATTGCTCGTCCAGACGCAGCTTGTGCCTAAACGGCCAGGTGTTTTTGTGCGGTAGGTACGTAGGCGGTGGGTAGAACCGGAACGTGCGACTACCCAGGATAATCATATCGCCCTGCACCAGCATAGCCAGGGTCTGCAGGTCCAGCACACCGGTAGCGGGGTTCGGAGCTATACACAGTCCTGACCACCAAACCAAGGCTAGGACGACAGTGATGGCAAGTGCGGGCACCGTACCGCACGTCCACTAGGACAGGCTCTCTGGCTGGCAGCAGCGGCCAGCCAGTAGAGGTGCTCCTATCCGCCAGATAGGCACCAACCGAGGCGACAGTCCAGGGTTTGCCCCCCTACACGCAGCACAGCACATCTTACACACAACTGCCAATCGGAAGTAAGTAGCTGCCACGAGAAGAGAACCCGGGTGTGCTCGGTTAGGTACTCGAGGCACGCCAGTGTTTCAGCTCCCGCTGCTTGTACGAGGGCCTGCTGAAGTGCGCTCACTTTGTAGCCACCGGCAGCAATCACAAGGGAGACAACAGCGGTAGCCATGAGAGAGAGAAAGACAGACGTTGTTACCACGCAAGCAGGCAGAAACGAACAAAGAGAATACGTCTCGGTGCTTCTGGGTAGTGACAAAAGACAACAGTCTTCGTGTCAGCTCTTCCTGGTCCCAGGCGTAAAATAACAGGATACACCTAAGAAGCACCAGGTAGTACTGAAGCTGGCCTAGCACGAGTGAAAAGAACCTGTTCCGGAATTCACGCAGAGTCTTGTCGCACTTGGGTACAGGAAAGCCCGCCAGCACTTGCTGCACTAGCACAACCAGTGACCACAACGTGTGACAGCCACAGCAGTGAGAGCGAGAAAGGTGAAAGACAGAGATGCAGACAAAGCAAGACCATAGGCTCCCAGCAGCGCACCCTCCACTACACAACGTTTGCCGTGAAATAGAGAAGTGGCGCTGCTAGCTAAGTAAGCGACTCCGACAATATGGACGAGCTCCTGGGTAGAAGCAGCGGCCTGCGCCAAGGAACCCTTCATTTCTTGCCTAACGAAAAACTGCATCCCCAGGCCAGGTGGGTAAAATAGCTACACTAGCCCTCTGCACACCACAATACGACTGTTCACACTGTGCACTCCCCTTTGCTCTCGCCTCCAGTGACACCTTGTTTACAGCCGTACACTACATAACACACAGTCAATCGAAGGACTAGCAAAGGTTCCGCAAGAGCGGTGTTTTTTAGAGCCGCGAGAATCGGCTCAGAAAAGTGCCAGATACAGACCGAAAGAAAGAGGCTGCCGGCCCCGTTCCGGTTCGGAAACGGGCCGGACGGAAAGACTGGCTTTTGGCCCGTTTCGGTTCGAAAACGGGCCGGATAAAGACGGGCTTCCGGCCAGTTTCGGTTCGAAAACGGGCCGGACAAAGACGGGCTTCCGGCCCGTTTCGGTTCGAAAACGGGCCGGAAAAGACGGGCTTCCGGCCCGTTTCGAATCAGCAAGACCTACCGGAAAAAACAGGTTTTCTGGCCCGCTTCCGCTCCTAAGCCAGCCACAAGCTAGAGCGTGCATGTACCTGGGACAGAAGCTCTTTTCTTAGAAGCTTGCTCTTTGCAGCAAGTTCAGGCACTACATATGCCAGCAGAGCAAGCGGTGTGGTGGCCAGGAACATAACCAGGATTCAGTGTAGTGCTGTCAAGAAGAGGAATGGTTGGCAATGGAGGGTCTGATTAAGAACTCACTCGAAACGGGGAGGCTAGTCTGGGAGCTTGAGGATTTTCTTACCCGAGACCACTGTAGCAATGTCTGCTATTGCCTGCCCTGGCTCGTCAGCCTGCCCTGGCTCGTCAGCCTGCCCTGGCTCGTGTGCTTCCATGGCTAGAGGGAGATCGAAAGAGGGGGTAGACGCGTCTGGCTTTCTTGGTGCACCTTCGATCTGTCGGTTATGCTCGCTTGTGCTAGCCGTTATCCTTTAAGTTCTTGAAGAAGCAACCGTCACCTCCGAGTTCTTGAAATAGTTTGCTCTTGTCTATTCTGCACTCGTTACATTGCTCTGTGCTGGAGAGGGAGGAAGAGATACAGAGAGAGAGGCACACACACAGAGAGACACACACACAGAGGCACACCCACACACAGAGACATACACACAGGCAGAGAGACATACACACAGGCAGAGAGACACAGAGAGAGAGAGAGAGAGACAACACACAGGCAGAGGGACAGAGACAGACCTCGGTTGGGAGGAAGGGGTTGGACAGTGAAGGGACAGTGTGGCGGGTCATGCTTCTCTCTCGTTGACTTGACTATTGTTGGTTGTGCTGCACAGGTTCATTGATGTCCAGCCGCAGAGGACGACGGTCCTCTAGGGCGATCCGAGCACGTTCAACCACCCCTGCACCATCACTGGCGCCCGAGGGGCAACCGGAGGGTACGGTCGCCGGACGCAGACGGCGTGCGGCGGCTAGGGAACACAAGAAGTCCAGTGCGCGGACACCGTTCATCACACCAGGCGGACCGGTGCCCGCTCCCCTTGCCACCCCAGAGGTACTACCCGCGCTGTCTGTTTTCCTTGTTAGCAGAGGCCAGGGCTGGAGCAAAGAGGGTGGCGGCAGCAGTGTGTGTTGTCTGCGGGCGGGAGCAGCCAGAGGGTGAAGGATTAGGCAGGCAAGAGCGTGCCCCTCGTGCAACTCACGGTGTGCTGTGGCTGGCTGGCTGTTGCAGACTGACAGCAGCCGCGCCGAGGGCCGCCTGCCGACCCCCGCCTCGGCCCGGGAAGGACGGCCACGCTCTGCCCGCCTGGCAGCAGTAGCTGGCCGGCCTAAGCACTGTGCCCCCGACTTTCTCTACGCTCCGCCCCGCCGGCCCCGTCGGGTCTTGAACAACATCTTCGAGCGCCAGACCCCGCCCGAGCCAGTCGAGCCCGTGGCCTCGTCTGCGGACGCACGCGGTGAGGAGGGAGCGGGGCCCGTGGCCTCGGGGGCGGCCGACGCACTGGACGAGGAAGCGGAGCCCCCTGCTCCGTCGGCACACGCACGGGGCGAGGGAGCGGGGCCCGTGGCCGCGGGGGCGGCCTACGTACGGGACGAGGGAGCGGGGCCCGTGGCTGCGGGGGCGGCACACGCACGGGGCGAGGGAGCGGGGCCCGTGGCCGCGGGGGCGGCACATGCACGGGGCGAGGGAGAGAGAGAGGAGTCTGTGGCTTCGGGGGCTGCCTACGTACGGGACGAGGGAGCGGAGTCCCCGGCTCCGTCGGCCTACGCACGGGACGAGGGAGCGGGGCCCGTGGCTGCGGGGGCGGCACACGCACGGGACGAGGGAGCGGGGCCCGTGGCTGCGGGGGCGGCACACGCACGGGACGAGGGAGCGGGGCCCGTGGCTGCGGGGGCGGCACACGCACGGGGCGAGGGAGAGAGAGCGGAGTCTGTGGCTTCGGGGGCTGCCTACGTACGGGACGAGGGAGCGGAGTCCCTGGCTTCGTCGGCACACGCACGGGGCGGGGGAGCGGGGCCCGTGGCTGCGGGGGCGGCACATGCACGGGGCGAGGGAGAGAGAGCGGAATCCCCGGCTCCGTCGGCACACACACGGGGCGAGGGAGCGGGGCCCGTGGCTGCGGGGGCGGCCTACGCACGGGACGAGGGAGCAGAGTCCCCGGCTCCGTCGGCACACGCGCAGGGAGCCAGAGCGGAATCCGTGGCTTCGGGGGCGGCCGATGCGCGGGGCGAGGAGGGAGCGGGGGCCGTGGCTTCGGAGGCGGTCGACGCGCGGGCTCAGGAAGAAGCAGTGCTTGAGGAACTAGAAGAAGTGGAGTCCGAGCCGGAGAGCCTAGGGGGGGGTGCCCTGGAGGATGAGGAGGAATCTGACAGCTCAGAGGAGTCCGACAGCTCAGAGGAGGGTGTCCCGGAGGTCGAGGGTGCACCCGGCGGAGGCCGGGGGGCGGAGCTAGCGTCCCCCGAGCCGCCTGCCCAGGACTCACCGCCCGCGAGTGAGCAGAGCGCTAGCACCCCGGCCGGCGTGGAGGGCGCCCCTCCGCCGGGCCCTGGCTGGCCGGGGGTGCGCTTCGCCTCGCCCCTGGAAATCTACCTGTCGGGTACTCTTGCCTCCAAACCTAGTGCCCGCCCCTCCCCTTGCAGGCACGCTCTCCGACACACACACGCTCCACGCCGCACAGCCGTATACGCACACCCTGGCTGTCAGGGCTGTCACCAGTCTCCCCGCTGCCGCTGCTGTTCGGCTCGCCCCCTACCGGTCCATTGCGCTCTGTCGCTGCTGCTGCCCCCGCCCGCCGCGCCGGCTGCGACAGAGGTTCAGTCGCTCATGCTCTCTGTCTGTTTTGGCCTGCAGTGGGACAGCTCCCAGTGGAGCCCGCGCCCCTAGACCCGGGCAGCCCGGGAGCCTGCATCCAGCCTAGATATCCGCGGGGCCGTATGCCTTACGACCCGCCGGACGAAGTGGACCAGCTGCTTACACACGGCGCACAGTGCTACCCTGAGTCGAAGCTGTACCCCGAGGCCAAGGCAGAGCGGGAGTCGAAGCTGTACCCCGAGGCCAAGGCAGAGCGCGAGTCGAAGCTGTACCCCGAGGCCAAGGCAGAGCGGGAGTCGAAGCTGTACCCCGAGGCCAAGGCAGAGCGGGAGTCGAAGCTCTACCGCGGTGACGCAGGCCAGGCGCGCACACAACCCCCCAGACGACTCGACGGCCAGACCGTTGTTAGGCGGCAAGGTCCCACGCCGGCCGCGGCTAGGTGGCAAGGCCCCGCGCCTGCCGCTACCAGGCGGCAAGGTCCCGCGCCGGCCGCTACCAGGCGGCAAGGCCCCGCGCCCGGCCGGGGGGGACATCGATTGGGAGAGTGAGCAGCGCGCGGCCGAGGCGTCCTTCCTGAACTCTCGGTCCCTCTTGGCCGTCGCCCGCGGGCGCCCCGTCGCTGCTGCTTGACACTGCTGTGCCCGTTGGTGTGCGTGTGTGCTGGTGTGCCACCGCTGTCGTGTTCCCTGTAGGACCATCTCCGGCCTCGTCATGTACCGACAGTCGAAAAAGTCCACTCACCTCTTCCTCCTCCTCTCTTCTCTCTCTTTCTAACGCTTTCTCTCTCTCTCTCTCTCTCTCTCTCTGTGTGCGTGTGCGGGTGGCTCGGTAGCTGCACGCGTGTTTCTATAAGCCTGAGCGTGTCTGTGCGTGTCTGTGGCGTAGGACGTGGACTTGTGTGCGGGAGGGCTGCGCCCGGCGCAACAAGTACCAGCTGTTCGAGGACGGCACCGAAGGGCTGCCATGCGTGTGGCACGCTGATGGGCTACACCGAGGCCATCAGCAAGAAGTGCTACCAACTGGACGGGAGTTACCTACTCTGCGCCACGGATGTGCCCGGCCGGCGCTGCTACCAGGTGGCGCGCTTCTTCGTGTTCCCGGCGTGGCAGGGCATGTGCTACGTCTGCTCCCGGGCGGAGCTGCAACTGTGCCGGCGCCTGCTGAACGGCAGCTGCCACGTGTGCCAGGCTCCCGCGGCCGCCGTCGTGGGCGACTCGCTGACCCTCGTCTGCGAAGACCACCGGCCGGACGACGGCAGCTCCGACGACGACGGGGCAGGCGGCGGCGGCGGCAGCGACACTGAGTAAGGGGGGGGGAGGGAGAACAGGGTGGGGAGACGGCACGGCGCTTTCCAGTGGATCCCATACTTGCCTCTGGCTGAGCAATCGGCTCAGCTGCTAATGAAAGCTAGGGCGAAGACTGCGTTCTGTCCTTGGTGGGCCCGTCGGCCGCGACGCATTCCATGGCGGTTGAAGGATGACCCGTCACGTCACGTTTCCAGCGGCTACACCCATGGCCACCTCTTCTTTTCTACATCTCTCCTGCCTAGCCAGCTCGAACCGAAAAGGCCTGCATGCACCCTGACAGCACGGCCACCAGCGAAATACGGTTCCCTAGGGTCTATAGCTAAGCAGGAAAAACCCCTATGTCCGCCCAGGCCTCCCCGTGCGCCAGCTGACTCTAGTTTATGCTAAGAAATCTGCTGTCTCGTTAATGAAGCACGAGCCACAATTTCTGTTCAGAAACTGTAGCGCGTTGATGTCACTACGTTGTATCTGTTAGTAAAAGTAAATCTGGTACCTGTTAGTACTAAGACAGCGAGGACAGCGGAATGACAATAGCTCTAGTAAGGTTTCCCCCGCTCCCCAGCCAACTCCCTGCGAGTGAGAGCGGGATCAATACACGGTATCACACATACAGTAGCGACTCGGTAGCACGTTTGGGAATTTGCCTGCCTCCCCCCCCCTCCCACTCTCTTGCTGCCAGTCCTAGCTCCGCCAGAAGATGAAATCACTAAAGCAGCATTGCTGGCATGAACAGTATCCGCCCCCACAGTCTGCCTAGTAGTCTGTGTGCACGACACTACTTGGTGGTCACGCACTCCCTTCCCCGGGGGGTGCTGCCTTCCTGCTCCAAGCAGCAGGCATTAGGAGAGAGAGAGAGAGAGAGAGAGAGAGAGAGAGAGAGAGAGGAGGGGCGTGCGCGGGCGCACACCCAAAGGTAACCAGGGGCGTTGCTGAGGGCGGGGAGAGGGGGCAGGGGAGTGTGGCGGAAGGAGGGTGCTGCTGCGTGCCATCGTTCGTACCTAATTCACACACAGTTCGGCATCCCTACAGATACAGACAGTTTTCAATTAGTCAAATCTTGTTAGTTAGCAAGTGCCAGGATGTTCTTGTTCCTGACACTTAGCATGAGTTTGGCAGTCGATTGGTGGCTAGAACCGAATGAGGTGTGGTCATCCGAAGTCTGGAACTCTAGCCATATCTCTATGTCCTGCTGCAAAACCGCGGACGGAGGAGTTCCGCTATATCTAACATTAAGGGAAAGCCAGGTCTTTGCGAAACCAGGAGGCTTCTTCGTTGAGGCAGGAGGCCAGGACGGCTTGCTTTTCAGTAACACGCTGGCCGCTGAGAAAAAGTTTGGTTGGAGAGGACTACTGATTGAGCCTTCCAAAGCCAAGTCCTCTGCTTTCAAAAGTCACCGAGAACCATCTTCTCTCTGTTTGCACGCCGCCCTGACCAGGTTTGGGGGTCCGCGCGAGATCGCGCTAAGCAACGATGGCTCGCCAATGGCCAGGGTAAGCGGCTCTGGCAAGATACCTGCTTACCCCCTTTCAGTAGTACTGGACATACACAAAATCTATGAAATAGATTTCTGAAGCTTAGACGTTGAAGGCTACGAATTGGAAGCTCTTCAAGGAGTCAACTTTACCAGGCACCGGCCCATGTGGATCTTGATAGAGGTTTCCTCTGAGGGCCCCCGTATTTCTGCCAAAATGGAGGCTGAGGGGTACTGCCTCCAGCCCGGCCTTAACGGTCGCAAAGATATCAGCGGTTGGGCGCATCAAACTTCTCATCGTGATTACCTGTGGAAGGACTGTACAAAGGCTTGACTGAAAATGATTGGCTGTGCCGCGTGGCTCTTTTTTGGTGGTCTAGTGTGTTTAATGAGACGAAGGAAAGATTAATCAAGAGCTTAATACCAAATGAAAATCTTGCGTTCCTCACGTTAAGCAAAGGGCTGTAGTTGTGCCACGGTCGCAGCGTGTGCCCTTTGAACACACCCTCCCCCTCCTCTTCCAATAGTTTTTGTTGGTCATGCAGTTAAGTTGCTGGGTAATCAACTGTTGTCAAATGGAACAGGCAGCCATAATGGAGAGATCCACTATCAACCCAATCCCTGTAATACGATGATTCCAAATGCGGGCAATTAGCGGCGTCAAGCGGCCTGATTTCTACATCGCTATCGTACGTTCCCGTCCCTGATATTTTCCATTGGAGGCACATGTTTTTGTCTTGCCTTGTTCTGATAACGTACCTAATTCCTAACTGCCCATCTCCGGGAGGAACGAGGAGGAAGGGCTCAAACGAAAATTGATATTTCCAGTCATTTTTTGCTGGTGAGGCCCCGTTCAAATAGTAAGAACGCACCCACGATCCGGCGGTCAAAACATCAACGGCGGCGTAGTTATTACCTCCGTAGCTGATCATCCAATAATAATTATCACCGCCAGTAGTTTGAGTTCCTAAATTAGAAAATTGAAAATTGCAGGCGGCGCTCGATTGCTGGATAAATAACCTGGCGCCGAACCCAACATTGGCCGCGTAGCCATCCCCCATTACACAATAGGTGGCACCGGTAGAACCGATACTGTAACGGATTCGAAGCTTGACAATGGCATTGCAAGTGTATCTTGTACCACTGCTATAATCAGCATTGGTGCAAACCTCGCAAGCTTTGCCGTAGTTGTAGCCGTCCGCAGTTAAAGGACAGCTGGCATACCTACAAGGCCACCCTGCACCCAAAGTCAATTGACATTCGTTCTGGTCCACGCAGCTCGACCCGCTAAGATATGATCCCGCGGGGCACATGCTCCGGGTAGGAGTAACAGAACTTGTTCCGCTTGGTGTTGGTGAGCCTGACCGTGTCGCAGAAGCAGTCGTCGAGATGCTTGGCGTCACGGAAAGGGTGGGTGTGCGTGTTACGGAAATACTAGGCGTCACGGAAATAGTAGGCGTGCGGGAGGGTGTCACGGACGGTGTCACGGAAATGGTCGGTGTCACGGAGAGGGTGGGCGTCGGCGTCACGGAGATCGTGGGCGTCACGGAAACAGTGGGTGTGCGCGTCACGGAAATACTGGGCGTCACAGATATAGTGGGCGTCACGGAAAGGGTGGGCGTGCGTGTCAGGGAAATACTGGGCGTCACGGAAATACTAGACGTCACGGAGAGGGTGGACGTCGCCGTCACAGAAATAGTGGATGTCACAGAAATGGTGGGCGTCCGTGTCACGGAAATGGTCGCCGTCACGGAAATACTGGGCGTCACGGAAATACTGGGCGTCACGGAGCTGGTCGGCGTCACCGAGGTGCTGGGCGTGACTGAAACGGTCGGCGTCGCGGACCGTGTCGCCGAGGTGGTGGGTGTCACCGAGGTGCTGGGCGTGACTGAAACGGTCGGCGTCACGGAGCTGGTCGGCGTCACCTAGGTGGTGGGCGTCACGGAGCTGGTCGGCGTCACCGAGGTGGTGGGCGTCACCGAGGTGCTGGGCGTCACCGAGGTGGTGGACGTCACCGAGGTGCTGGGCGTCACCGAGGTGCTGGGCGTCACCGACAAGGTTGGGGAGCTGGTGCGCGTCGCCGAGGCTGTCAGCGAAGGTGACGCGGTGGAGGTGGTCGAGGCGCCAGGCGATTGCGAAGGTGCGGGCGTCACTGACACGGTCGGCGTCACGGAGGGTGTCACGGAGCTGGTGGGCGTCACTGACGTGGTGGGCGTCACGGAGGGTGTCACTGAGCTGGTGGGCGTCACTGACGTGGTGGGCGTCACGGAGCCGCTGGGCGTCGCCGAGCCGCTGGGCGTGACCGAGCCGCTGGGCGTCCGGGTAGGGGTGACCGATTGCGACGGCGTCTCGGAGGGCAGCCAGGCCTGGCACGCCAGCGGCGCCTGCCAGTTCATGAGCTGCGCCGACTCCACTAGCTGCAGGCACGTCTGCTGCGTCCAGTTCACGGCCCAGCCGCTGAAATTCCGCGCCAGTAGCGGCGCGCCCGCCAGCATGCTGGTGGCGTCCTGCAGGCTGTCCAGCGCCCAGCGCGACAGGTCGGCCTGCAGCGCGGCGGCGTTCGCGAACATGCCGGTGGCGTTCACGACGTGCGATACGTTCCACGTTTCCAGCCCGCCGATCGACGCCGCGCCCGTGCCGGCGAACATAAACGACACGTCCCACACTTGCGATAGGTCCCAAGCGCTGGTGTTGGCAAACGTGAGGCACGGCGAGTTCGCGAACGCCGCGCGCAGCGTCTCGGCCGAGTCGGTCCGCAGGCCCGACACGTCGAAGCACGCGTTCGCCGACAGGCGGGCGAAGCTGAAGGCCAGGTTGCTGACACGCGACGTGTCGAGGTCCGCGAGGGGTGGCAGCGACACGAGCGACTCCTCGCCGTAGAAGTGATACCCCGTGCTGGGGGCCAGCTGCAGCCCACCCCACTGGTGGATGCGCCGCAGCTCGACGAAACTCGTCAGCCCCTCGCGCCAGGCCGGCGTCATGGCCCAGCCTACGACGGGGCCGTCCACGATCACTGTGACTGCGCCGGCCGTCGCGAACGTGTGCGTGCACGGCTCGGCGTCGCTGCAGCGCTGGACGGGCGTGCCGTCGCCCCAGAACACCCAGAAGGAGGAGCCGCCTTGCGCTAGGTGCCGGCGGCGGGCGGTCGTGCCGTTGCCGTAGATGGCACTCCCCGCCGGCAGCGTCCAGGCGTCCCCGCCTGCCGGCACCCAGAGGTCCAGGACCAAGTCTGGTGGCCGCCGCTCGCGCCACTCATAGGCGCAGTAAGGCCGGGCGGAGGGCCAGAAGCAGGCGGCCAACAGCAGCGCTAGGTGCATGGCGGGCCGCTAAGCTGGCACCAGACGAAAAGCTAGGGCTCCTCCCCGGTTGCTTGGGCAGAGTTTAAGAGGGGGGGGGGGGGCCCTAGAGCCTGGTACGCATAACCGCGCCCTCGGCCGGCGGAGGGAAGGAGGGGAAAGAGAGACGCCCCCCGAGGGGAGGGGAAGGGGAGAGAGGCCAAGTGGAGGCGGGGGGGGGAGCGTAGTGGTGCGTGCTGCGTGGGCTCGAATTTTAATGAGTCGGGACGACGCTCGGCCGGGCGCCCGGCGCGCGATATGCCGTGGCTGCTTCTGCGGGGCAGAGCCCACGCCCCTAGCCTACTCGAGCGACACAGAGAGAGAGAGAGAGAGAGAGAGAGAGAGAAAGAGAGCGTGCACAGGAGGGGGGGGGAGCGGGGGGGCGCCTAGGCTTACGCCGGCGGCGCCTGGGGGGCCGGCGCGTGGGGCCTGGGCTGGGCCGCGCCGCGCAGGAGCTGGATGAGGGAGTGCCGCTTGGAGGTCCTGGGCCGCGCGGGCCGCGCGGCCCGCGGTGGCTGCGCCGCGACGGACAGCCCGCCCGCGTGGGCTACGAGCCCGTACTCGGTCGAGTCCTCTAGCTGCGTGAAGCTCTGCTGCAGGTAGGGCCGCCAGGTCGCGAGTTCGGGGCAGAGAGCCAACTCCTGCTCCCAGCAGGCGGACTCGTCGGCCGCGCGCCGCATGGCCTCGTGCAGCGCCACGACGAAGCGGGCCAGCATGGCGGGCGGCAGGCAGTCGCGCAGCTGCGGCAGCAGCTCGCCCCACATGACCTGGCCCTCGGGCGACGCCGACGCGCACTCGTCAGGGAACAGGGCGCGCAGCCCCTGCTCGCCGTGCAACGAGTACAGCAGCCACAGGTCCCGCTCGGGCTGGCCCTGCTGCAGGCGCTGGAGCTTGCGGGGCAGGCCGGCACTGCAGGCCACCACCGTCTCGGCGTAGGGATGGAGCGGGCAGCGCGGGTCGGCGTGCCAGACCCCCTCCCCCTCGGGGCGGGCGCGCTCCCACACGGCATCTAGCCACCGGCCGAGCCACTGCGGGGCGCCCAGGGGGCCGAGCAGGGCCGCCAGGGCCGACGAGCCGTCCAGCGGGCGCCGGCCGCGGCCGTCCGCGGGCGCCGCCCCGGCCGCGGCGGGGGTTTCCTCGCGCAGCCGCGGGTACACGACCACGAGCCAACCGGCCACGAGGAGCGCTAGCAGCACCTTGCCCAACGGGTGATCCTCGTCCTGCCACAGGCCGGCGGGGGCGCCCCGTGTCCGGCCGGCCGGGGCGCTCCGCAGGGCCCCGCCGTGCAGCAGCTGCCGCAGCAGCAGGCACAACAAGGGCTCCAGGCGCAGGCGCCGGGGCGCCGTGTCCGCGCCGGGCTGGTACACGACGAGCGCGCGCGGCAGGAAGCCGCCCGCCCCGCGCGGATCGGCGCCGCGGGCCCGGGCCAGCAAGGCCAGGAAGAGCAGCGACGACGTGCAGGCCGAGTGCCGCGCCAGAAAGTCGGTGAGCCCGGACGCGGCCGTACACGCGCCCACGCCCAGCCGGAGCCCCGTGCGTTCGGCCAGCGTGGCCAGCAGCTGCTGGCCCCCCGCGGGCAGGTGCTGCTGCACCACGTGGTCCAGCACCGTCGGCTGCCCGAGCCACTGCCAGGCGGCGTGGCACGCCAGCGCCGGGGGGCGGGCCAGCTCCTTGTACAGCGAGGCCCGGAAGGCGCGGGCCGCCGACGCGGCCAGCAGCAGCTGCTCCAGCACGAGCTGCGTGTGCAGCACTAGCTGGGCGCGCGCGTGCGCGTCGCGGCCGAGGGACACGAGCGAGGCGGGCCCGGCGTCGGGCGGCAGCAGGCGCAGCAGCAGCCGCAGGTGTTCCTTCGGGGTCGCGTCCCCCGGCCCCAGCCAGCCGTCCAGTCTGGCCTGGAAGACCAGGGTTTGCAGCGTCTCGTCGGCGAAGCCGTCGCCCGCGGCCTGCAGCGCGAACAGGACCCGCAGCACCACGTCGGTGGCTAGGGCGGACGCGCGGCGCAGGGTCGCGCCGCGGTGGCCGGCCAGCTGCGCCCTGAGCCACACGCCCACGAGGCCCTCGGACTCGGCCGACGGCAGCCGCAGCAGGCTCTGCAGGTCCAAGTACAGCCCGCGCTGCAGGGGTAGCAGGTCGGAAGGCGCCTCGCGGTCGAGCCAGAACACGAGCAACAACTCGAGCAGGCACACCCGCAGCTCCACGCCCGCGTACAGAGTGTCTAGCGGCAAGAGCAGGCGGGTGTCGTCCCACTGCACGTCCAGGCCGGCCCACCAGCCGCGCAGGGCCGGCAGCGCCGGGTCGGGGCCGCGCTTGGCGCCCACGAGCGCGGCGCGCCAGTCGAGCGCGTGCCGCTGCTGCGCCGCGGCCACGGCCCGGGCGGCTTCTTCGCCCGCCAGCAGCACCTCGGTGGCGCCCGCGCCGGGGGCCCCCCCTTCCGCCGCCCGCTGCAGGAACTCGGCCAGGAGCTTCTCCCAGTCGCTGCCACGCTGCACCTCGGACAGCTGCAGCCGCGTGGCCCCCTCCGCCTGGATCGTGTCCTCGCAGCGCGCGGCCTCGTGCTTGCCCTGCTGCGACGCCCACAGCGCGGCCGGCACTAGGTGCGCCACCACCCAGGCCAGCGCGGCCAGGCTCAGCAGACGGCTGGTCAGGGACACGTAGGCCAGCTCCTCCTGGACCTCGGGGCTGTGCGCCAGGGGGGCGAGCACCAGCAGCAGCGACTGGCCCAGGCTGCAGACCCAGGACACGCGCACGCGCCACGGGCAGTGTTGCACGCCCGTCACGTACGCCAGCAGCTGGGCCAGCCACACCCACAGGTCGACCGCATCTACGACCAGGACCCACGCCGCCGCGCCGGGCAGGCTGGACACCGCGGCCAGCACCGTGCCCAACGCCAGCGCGCCCACGCCCAACACCGGCACCGCCGGGTGCCAACCGAGCAGCCAGGCGGGCAGCGGCTGGCGGTACACGCAACCCAGCTGCAGCAGGTACGACTGCAGCAGGCAGGCGCCCAGGCGCGTGTAGGCCCAGCCGCCCAGCAGCCAGGCGTACGTGCGCCCGATCTCGCCCGCGGGCCAGGAGCCCCCCCGGCCGGCCCCGCAGGCCAGGTCCACACACAGCCAGCGCTGGCCCGCCAGCCAGCACGCCTGCGCCAGGCACTGCAGGGCCCACCACCCGGCGCTGAGCTTGTACACTAGGGCCCGCACGTGCCGCGGCGACCGTTGGTGCGCCGCGTACACGCAGCCGAGGACCAGCGTCGCCAACGACCACACCAGCGCGCTGTGGACTAGGCACTCCTGGAAGGGGGCCATGGGCACCGGCACGGGATGGGGCTCGCTCGGATTATGCGGGGCTCCCGACACCATCCTCTGTTTGGGTTTACCCAGCGCAAGCGGACGGGCGCCTGCCTGACAGGGGTCGGTGGCCCGGGGGAGGGAGAGGAGAAAAAAGGAGGCCCCCGCGCGCCCCCTTCTCGCTCCCCCCTCCGAGGACGGGCGAGGGAGAAGGGGGGAGGGGAGAGGCGGCCGCCCCGCCCCCCCTTTCTCCCTCCCCGGCACGCCCTGGCTCGCAGGAGGTAGGACCACCGCCGGTTCGCTTACCCTAAACTGAACTCTTAAGAGCAGGGCTATGGCAGATACGCCCCCCAAGAGAGCGAACCTAGCAGCACACTCACCGGCTGAAACATGTATCTATTGCCTGGACTGCGCACCCGATGAACGAAAACGGCTTGCACCTTGTTACATCGGCAAGCTGTGCCAACTGCAGAGTGCATTTGGTAAGCGAACCGTTGTTTGCATCTACCCGCAAACACAGAACCCCCTCCAAGTAGACCTAGCTGCTCTAAGACTGATGGGTGAGACGTTAGAGCGCGACGCAGCGTCAGGCTTAGAAGTAGTGGCGGTGGTCGGTCTAAGCCAGGCCGCTGACGGGCCTGGAATTGTTGCGCGGGCAGCCGGCAGACTCTTCGACTACACCGACACGTATGTGAAGCAGTCTACGGATAGTGTTCTAGCCAAGTACCGCGTGCTTAGCACTATAGTCTACAATCTGCGAAAGGGCTGTGCGCACCATAGTGGTACACTGTGGCTGCTGCGACCTGGAGTTCCTGACGGCCGCGAGCAGCTCGCCCAGGTCAGAGATCTGGCACAGGAGCTTGACAACCTGCTCTGGGCTAGGCTGGGGGAGGACCTTTCCTTTGACACTGAACGTCTTCCCTCGGGCAGACCTACAGGACAGAGCCTGTTCCATATGCAACAAAAGCTGTGGTGCTACGGCCGCCACACGTTACACCCAGGATACGTGTCGAGCATGTCCCGGTCGTCTCCTTTGCAACAGACCTGTGAAGTTGCCATAACGGCCGGTTGTGAAGAAGACTTTCCGCCCCCCGTATCTGAATCCAAAGGGGACAGGCAACTGTTTGGTTTACTCGCCCTGCTGCCCATCCTGAACCCACTGCCATGTTTCACAGTAACAAAGGTTAGTGTCGAGATAAAATCTGCACACGGCTGGCAAGGCTTTCTAGACCAGTGCCTCGAGAGATACCCCGCGTTGGCCACAATAGAGCTCAGTAGCTCCCAAGAATTGATCACGCAAGAAAGACACTTCGAAGTCGGCCGCTGTTTTCCTCGCAGTGTGCTAGAAGATACAAACCTAAAACTGAAAGGGTTGCAGACGGTGACGTGGTCCTGGGCGCCAGGCGTGGTTAAGCCAACACTGACGATCAGGGATAGCATGTTTTTGTCCCAGATCACGCTGTGCCCCCCGGCGCAGTGGCAGCCCGACACAGTGTGCACTGTCGAAATAACAGATGTTGGCCGATATTGTGACGACAGAAGTGCAGATCAACCTGGACGGACGATCACCGTCACGTCGCAACCGTCAGGCAGCAAGCTTCCGAAACTGATTATTAGGGTTCTACCACCAGAACGTTTTCGCCATATTAACTTTGATCCTGTGAAGCACAAGGATAGGGTTTTGAAGTTCCAGTCACTCCGTACGCCGTCCATACTCATCGCAAGTGATACGAAAGAATATCCAGACTTCTTCAAGAAGAGCCAGATTGTTGATATTGTCCTGGAAGACGTCGGAAGCGGCATTCCCGGCCAACCAACGCAAACGGAGGCTCACTATGTGCGCTTGAGAAACAACAGGTGTGGTCTGGCCCTCACAGAATGCGAAGAGGTTGGTGCTAGTACGGAGGAAAGAATGTTATGAAAACGAAGACCGTCTAGCATAAGAAGGCTAGGAATTACCTACCAATTTGCTTTCTGCCGTTGGCATAAATAAAGAATTCTAATAGCGCCGTTTTTTTCCTCTTGTGTTGCTGATTATTCGGAGGGGGGTAATCCACCTGCGAAGAGCATCCTCCGGCCGCTAGCATGTTTCCCGGTACTTAACGCCAGCACAGACTATTCTCCTGACCAGGACATTTGGCACAGCCGAAGAGAGAGGGGGAGAACGAATTTTCTTTTTTTTTCTTTTTTAGCCGGTGAGAGGGGGGAAAACACTAGGGGCTATTACAATCCCCGAGGAAGCACGTGCGGAGGCACGCAAATTCGAAACCTAGGCTGTGATTACACAACATGGTAGGCCGCTGCAAGTGCAAGTAGCAGTTCCTATGGGCCAGCCCACCGGAAGAAGGAACACGCGTGTGGAACATGGTGGCACCACGATAGCACAGTTTATTAGTGGCACCGCACCTCAGGCTTGGTGTTCCTTACGGAGGGAGAAACCACAGGCGCAACCACCGTCCGCCGGCAGGAGCTCTTGGCACAGCGGGCCAGCGCACTTCTGCCAGGCGCACGTCTGGCAGCCCGACTTTCTGGTTTCTTGCAGCCTTTGCAACGCGGGCAGAGCTAGGGCGCGGGCCCCGACCAGGACCTTGGCTAGTTGCAGGCTGGCGGCCCGGAGCTCCGCCAGCGTCTCTGCACTGTTCATGGCTTCTAACAGTCCGGCCAGCGCCTCTTCGGTCAGTGCGCACTCGTTGAAGTAGCTAATGCACGCATGGCGCTGTGCGCACCACGCCGGGTTCGAGACCTGCACGTCTCCACGCCGCACCAGGGCAAACATAGGAAGCCGCTCGTCGCGCTTTCTCTTGGGCGCGGCCGTAGCCGGCGCTCCGCTGCCCTTGGTCGCCTCACCTTCAGCCATAGCACCGCTAGCTGTACCCCTGCAAGCCAGAGCACGTTCACGGCGCTTTCGTGGCCCTCGCCCGCCCAGCGCCCCCCTCCACGCGCCCGCCTCCCTTCCTACGCCCCCCCTCTCCACGCGCCCGCTCCCCTCCCTACGCGTCCGCGCCCGGCCTCGCCCGCCGGACGGCTCCCTACTGCTACCCGCGCGACGGCCGGGCGATCTGCGACGACCGCCGGGGCGCAGAAATGCGGCACGGGAGCGGGGCGGTAGGGCTGCGGTCCGGCGGGCGAGGCCGGGGCAGGGGGGCGGGAGAGAGGGGGCGGCGCGGGGAGCGGGGCGGTGAGGGGGGGGGAAGGGGGGGCGGCGCTCTCTCTCCCCCCCCCCCCCCCGCGTGCGTCGCGCCCCCCCCCCCCCCGGGCGCACGCGGCCCCGCGGCCGGCCCGCCCCCGCGGTGCGCCCGGTGCGCGGGCGCCCCCCTCCGCGGTCGTCGGGCGCAGGCCGGCCGCGGGCGTAGCTCTCACAATTCACCCTCGGGACGAGACGTGACTACGGCCGAGAGTATGCCCAAGAGCAGCAAAGGCAGCAGTCGAGCCGTTACCGAGGCAGCCACGACTAGCCCGCCCGCGAAGAAGGCCAAGACCGCCGAGGACGCGGCCCACCATCTGGGCCCTGTCGCCAGTTCGATTCCCGTCGGTGCCACCAGTATTTTCATTGAACATACCGATCCATCTGGACCAGTATTTTCATTGAACATACCGGCCCGTCTGGAAGTGTTGGAACTGCCCTTGCGGGGTTGTCATTAGAGCTTATCGTCAATTCTTCGTACTCCCCTCACGGGTGAGACGATGGAGGCGCATGTGCAGAAATGCATCAGCCATTGACAGAGAAGCACTATTATTATTATTATTATTATTATTATTATTATTATTATTATTATTATTATTATTATTATTATTGCTTGGAGCTGCCTTGCGGGGGTGTCAGTAGAGCCTATCGTCAAATCTTCGTACTCCCCTCACGGGTGAGACGATGGAGGCACATGTGCAGAAATGCATTCGCCATTGACTGAGAAGCACTATTATTATTATTATTATTATTATTATTATTATTATTATTATTGCCCAGTGGTCAAGTTCTACCATCTGGGCCCTGTCGCCAGTTCGATTCCCGTCGGTGCCACCAGTATTTTCATTGAACATACCGGTCTATTTCTGGACCAGTATTTTCATTGAACATACCGGCCCGTCTGGAAGTGTTGGAACTGCCCTTGCGGGGGTGTCATTAGAGCTTATCGTCAATTCTTCGTACTCCCCTCACGGGTGAGACGATGGAGGCGCATGTGCAGAAATGCATCAGCCATTGACAGAGAAGCACTATTATTATTATTATTATTATTATTATTATTATTATTATTAGGGAGTACATAGGCCATTGGTCCTTTTCAATGGGCTGATTGGTATAAAGCTCCTAGAGTAATGTTCTATGCCGTCACTTCCTTTATTCCACCGATTGGTGTGGAGACTTTCCTTATGGAATGGAGGACTGGATGCACATGGCCTTTTGGCTCAGCAAATTGGCAGGAGATACATTATTATTATTATTATTATTATTTATTATTATTATTATTATTATTGTTATTATAGACACCGTGATAGCCCAGTGGTCAAGTTCTACCATCTGGGCCCTGTCGCCAGTTCGATTCCCGTCGGTGCCACCAGTATTTTCATTGAACATACCGGTCTATTTCTGGACCAGTATTTTCATTGAACATACCGGCCCGTCTGGAAGTGTTGGAACTGCCCTTGCGGGGGTGTCATTAGAGCTTATCGTCAATTCTTCGTACTCCCCTCACGGGTGAGACGATGGAGGCGCATGTGCAGAAATGCATCAGCCATTGACAGAGAAGCACTATTATTGTTATTATTATTATTATTATATAGCATAGTTTAAAGAGGGGAGTATAGATACTATTAGGATAACTAGCTAGTGTATGTGGCCTTCTATCAGTGAGCCTTTCTCTGTCCTTTTTTTTTTTTAGTGATTCCCTCTAACGGGAAGCGCTGCCATTTTTATCATGTGTATTTCAAACTTTAGGTATGCCATGCTGAGGGCTAGCAAGGCGCCGATATATGTGGCACACCGTGGTGGTGGCTACGGAGTCTTTGCTGATAAATACCTTCCTCCTTCTTTTCAGCTTGGGCTCCTCGAACCAGGAGGAAAGTCTTTGCGTGCTGCAGATCATGCTGCATTTTCTGATCATTTCACTATGAAAATTGGGAGTTCCCTGCAAACAGGGATGCATCCAATTAAATTCATTAACGAATCGAGCAGGAATGCAATGCATCTCATCAACTCTTCATCGCAAGGGTTCAACAAGCTCGACGAGGACACTTGCCGACCGAACGTGAAGGTAAATTATGTTAGTTGTTACATACATCCATGCAATGTAAGTTTTTGTTACGTGTGTTGTATTTTTTCTATAAATATTGTTGTAAATAATGTCAGGTCAGCAAGGGTACTCCTATTGTGACTGTCACCACCGCAATATCGAAAGATCAAGAGATTTTGCTCAGCTATGCGCCTAATCCAGACCTAGAGATAGCTACGCTGCCAAGCGATGCACATCCGGTCTGGTTGAAAGAGGCTGCCAAGGAAGGAGCTAAAATCCCAGTTTTCCTGTTCGAGACTGACATTGGTCATGTATGTTTCATCGTTCCTGAGAAAGAACATCCGCTTCCACTTAAGTCAATTTCCTTGCTTCATGAAGCAAAGGTTGAACTTTTAGCGTCGGTCAGCAGTATTAGTTCTGATGGAAAGCAACCGCTCTCCAGGTCATCATCTATTCCGCCGGAAAAAAAGAGGAAGCTTCTCGACAGCGTGTCCTCAATTTCAGATAGTCGCCGCACGCTTCTGCCCAGGGAAAGCTCGGACATTACAGTCATCACAGAAAAATCAAGCTTGAGTGATGCACAGGTAAAAAATAAATAAATGAAAATTATTACTGAGAAGATTCTTTTTTACAGGCCGGTGTTCCTGACGTTGATGCTAACCTCGACAGCTGGAAACAGTCAGACAGTTCTACTGTCACTACAGGATATGATGTTAGTAGCTGCAGCAGCTCTAGACTATATCTTCCTACTGGCTCCATGGTAATTTTTTTTCTCTACCTGTCTATGTTCATGCTGCTTAATGTTCATAAGCGATCTTGTTTGCGTAGAACGTCGACGAAGAGTGTTCAGATACGGATTCAAACGGTGATGCTGCATCTATCAACCCTGGATTGCTTCCTCCTCTGGTCTGCGTGGACGATGCGGAATTATCCAACGAGCTTCGATTGAACTTCGACGAGCTTATGGAATCGAATGAGCTGTTGTATAACATCATGAGATTATCACCAATTCCTTACAGCAGACCACGTAAGAATCCAACGCGCCCCTACACGACGAAAAGTCGCACGAAAGGTGCAGTGAAGCTTCAGAGACCGTCTGCGCTCCAAAAACTGTTGGGGATTACCTTCGCCGACTTGGACAGGGAAGTTAAGTCTGTCTGCTGCAAAAAGTGGAAGTGTTATTCATTTATCGACACGCGTGATGTGCTTTACACGAGAGCGAAGAATGCGTCATCGTCTCTCAGTGAGCTTTATTCTTGGGCAGCTTCGCAGCTTGAATCGTTTCAAACAAAAACTGGATCGTTTCAGTATATGTATTTAACGGAGGCTGTGTGCAAAGTAGCCTGGCAGCGTATCTACGGGATCGGTGATAAAGTTTTGTCAAGAGCACACAAACTTCTTGCAAATAACACGAAGGTTTTGACAAAAAGCTACTCAACCGTTCCTGAAACAGAAGATGTGGTAGCAGTATTACTCTGCGAGAAGTTCATGGAGAGTTACCCGGAGATATGCAGCGACGGAATATGGAGGATGCAAGAAATGGCTCAGGACGCAGGAGTCCAAAACTATGTTCGCGAGAATTGGAAAGATATGTGCCTTCGGTTTGGTTGTTCGAAACGAGTTGATCCAAATAATCCTCCGACAGACAATACGATCAACAAAGTTTGGCGCATGGATTTTCCGCACGTCAAGTTTGTCAGAGGTATTATGCATATTTTCGTTATCATTACTTATTACAGGTTTGTTTTGCAGAAGGAGATTTCTCAAAATGCGAGATCTGCACAGAGCTTGCTGCTGATCATTCTAACTGTTTCAGGACTGAAGTAGAAGCTCAAGAATGGCGTCGCCGTAGCAGGCTTCATCACAAAATTCACAGGGCGTGCCGCGTTGCCAGCATGCAGCGCAAGAAGGCAGCACCAGCCGATTTTGCTGCCACAGTCATATCAGCCGATATGAAACCGCCAGTGAAGATCCCATCTTGCCGCCGCGCCGCGAAAGATTTCAAAGGAAAAATTGTGTTTCGCCTTTGCGTTGGAATCAATACCTGCTACACTACCGATACGCATTTTATTCTGACGTACTTTGAAGGCGCGGTAGAACACGGCGCGAACAGCAACATTACTATGCTTGCCGCACTTTTACATTGGCAACTTTGGAACCCTCGCACAATGCAAGCGTGGAAATTATATCTTGAGTAGGACGGAGCTGATGATAACACCGCGTGGGCGATGCTGGGTTTCCTTGGGCTCAATGTCGTTGACAGAGGAATCCGTTTCCAAGTAGAGTCACATCGCAAGCCACCAGGGCACGGGCACGATGGAGATGATCAGGAATTTCGAGTTATGGATATCGGGTGGAAGAGCACCTTCCTGACAACTAACATCGCTCAAGCGTTATTAAAGCTCATTCTTGCATTCAAGAAGCAGCACAAGAAGAGGCATGTGCTGGTTGTTCTCGGATGTGACTACGACTGGATGACTCATTTTAGCCCGTGTATGAACAAGAGTTTCAAAAACTACAACAAACCCTTGGCATATAGAATCACGAAGAAAGATCCTGACGCTTTGCCGACTGTAGAGATCGCTACTTGGGGAGACGCACAGGATTTTCATGGAGTGCGTGATGATCCCAGAGGAGAACCGATCAATTTGTTTATCGGACGCCCCGGTAATAATATTATCTATCTTTCTCTTTCTCTCTCTCTCTCTCTCTCTCTTTCTCTCGTTCTATCTATCTATCTCTCTCTCTCTATTTATGACAGCGACCGACATGCCTCCCAAGCTTCCAGTCGGCTACTTCGTCAATCCGCACCTGAAGAAGGATATTCGTGCTTTGGCTACTAAATACCTAGGGCCGGATGAGCGAGCACATGTGGAGGAAATGTTAGCAGGTGGAAATTTGACCAGAGTAGAGGTGGATGGAGATTACTTCGAAGGCGGCCTGCCCGGCCGTCCTGTTCATATGTCCTGTGTCGATGCAAAAGGCAAGGAATGGAGAGCAGAATTTCGATTGATCGACGAGCTACCTGTAAATTGGATGGAGTTGCCTCAAGAACGACAGGAGAAAATGAACGCACTTACGCGTTTGACCGATGAAGAGCTGCTGTCCTTACCACGCACTTATTTTGTTAATGAAGGACGTCCTCCAGCTCACCCGAGATGGCGTGGTGCAAGACAGCTTACTAGCGAAGAAAAGCAGGAGCAGGATTTAGCATTTGGAAATGCTTCTGAGCCTTGGCGGAAAATTCTCACGTTGCTAAGATCGTCAGAGGAAAAAAAGCAATTTGCGTCCAAGCAGATGGTAGTTAGCGATTGAAATCATGGATGAGAATGCATCGTGTTGCAACGCAAAACTCCGATCGGAAACAGTTTAAGAAGGCAGAGCTTATTGAACAAGCGTGGAACCATTTCGAACGATGCGACTGTGGGTTCCCTGAGGAAGAAGAGCTTGGTGCTGCTCAGCCTGCAGAACCAGTGGCAGATTCAGAGGATGACTTATCTGATACTTCATCTTCCAGTTCATCAACTGACTCATCGTCTGATCGACCTTCTGGTTCAGAGGAAGAAAAGCATGGTATTAGTTTTCTTCTTCTTCTTCTTCTTCTTCTTCTTCTTCTTCTTCTTCTTCTTCTTCTTCTTCTTCTTCTTCTTGTTCTTCTCCTCCTTAACATGATGCTATCCATATTGTAGATGATTCAGATCGCTCCGACGCAAGTTGGAGAATGCGTAACTCAGGAATCCGTTTGTGCGGACGTCGCCGCGCACGTCGTGCTGCGGGTGGACGTGGACGTGGACGTGGACGTGGTCGTATGTGATTATTTTTTTTGAAGGAATTTTTCTGGGTCCGACTTTTTTCATAATGGTTTTTGTCTAGGGCAACTGCAACTGTAACGCTTCTTCTAAAAACTGGAATTAGAAATTTGTTTAACTCTGATAATGCACCAGAATCTGATGTGAAGCGTCCTCCCACCGACCCATCCCCCCCCCCCCCCCTCTACGTACCAGCGTACGTCACAGCGGGCAAACAGAATTTTTTGAAGGTAAAACCATGTCTTAATATAGTAAAATGCTTAATATAAGCAAGAATAAACAGTAAAAGCAAATTCTGCATGTTCGGCATTGTTATCATTATAGATTCATGGTAGCCGGGACTATGAAAAAGTAGAAAAATTACCGTGTCGGACCGGTTCCTGCCCACCTCTGAAGATGAAGTTAAAGTGTACTACAATTAATAAAAACATATTTTAATATTATTTTTATATGTTCTGCAATCAGGGAATTCATTTCCTTTCATTTCCACACGTTTTCAAAAAAGTCCATATACTTCATCGAAAATTTCGGAAAAAGGGATACCCCCAAGATTGTCGAATGTTTAGTTGTACATCGGTAACAAATTAGTGGATTAGCTTTTTTCATCGTTTCTACAACAAATGACAACCTATAACCACGGTTTCCATAAGGTTTCTTTTATTGTTCAAGTATAACTCTTAGTAAATTTTAATATTAATACTGTATGAGTGGCAAGTTTTTACTAAGTCAAAAGCAGAGCCGGACAGCTTGATTTTAAAGTAAAATCAATTAAATATATTTATTTTTGAGTTAATTCAACTGTAGAATTAATTTCCCGTCGTTTCCCCTTCCGTTCCGGAAAGTTGACTATTGCCCATACTGTACCATACAAATTCGTAAAAAAGCAACATGTTCCTTTTGCCGAAATTTTTGTTATAATAATAATGATATAAGTATTATATAGAAAAGAAAAAAAAAGTCAAGTGCTGAATGAGAAACCTGACATGCGGGAATTCCCATCCCAATCTAGTTCCTCTTGCCCACGAGCCTCCCTACCCCCTCCCCTGTTTTGCTTTGGATCAGAGGCACTGCGTTTCGAGCGTGTTGACATTGCATGTGAACTCACACTACCCGCTACACTACCACCTACGCTACCATCTATACTCCTAGGACTTTCCACACGCATAGGCACAGCAGATGACGTCGTAGGCGACGCCATGGACTTGCTTCGGGTGTGGAAGGTTCCACGAGCGCAGACGGTCCAGCATCACGTTGAGGGGCAGGTGTTCCTCCACTTCAGCCACGAGGGGGGCTGGGGCTGGGACCGAATTTGGAGCAGAGGCCATCGAAAATCTGCAAACACAAGCAAAAAGCATGGGAAATAGGCCTAAAATGCAGAGGACACATAGTCCAAACAGTAGACAAGCACAACAGGGCATAAACAGCGACAACAGAGACACACAACACATAGCAAGAGTAAAAAACAGAACATTTCAGAAAAATGAAAAATACAGTCAAAACAGTCAGATTTGACAGGCATAATGTGTGTAGAATGTGTTGTTTTGTATTTGTTTCATGAACCCTACCACTAGGCATACACATGTATTGTAATGTGGCATGTGTGGTTTGCTCAAACACACTTTAGAGCAATGAAATAGAAAAAATAGCAACACGTATAAACTTCAACCCCCCCTCCCACATCGACCAGAAACACAAAATGACTGCAACCAGCATCTTTCAACACCCCAACACCCACAGAGTTAAAGCAAACAAAAACCAAGCAAAGGAGACAATGAGGGCGCGTAGGAGAGACACGAAAACAAACATGGCAGCACAGGACGAGAATGCCTGAAGTTCAGAGTGGGCAAGCACAGGCAAGGAATGAAGGGTAGACAGAGTTGTTGAGGCGAATCAGGCGAGCAACACTTGGAAATCAATATGCAAGACAAAAATGCAAGAAAGAGCACAAGGAACGAATGGACAAGGAACAAATACAACATGGCGGGGCAACCAGAAACGGAATCAAGACAACACACACCCAAACGCAGGCAGTTGGTCAGATTGAAAAAAAAGAATTATGGGAAAGTGAATGTAGGTATGTGGCAAGCACGTACGATTAAGAATTTTGGAATTTGGTGAAGTGGGGAATGCAAAAACAGGAAGCAACAAGCATGAACACAGCACTGTTCACTCCCTAAAAAAGCCTGACAGCAGAAATGCATTGGAAAAAGCCACTGGGTGGTAGGCTTGAACCTGAAAAGTAGGTGGATATCATGCAAACTTTAAATTGAGATTTTGTAAAAACTACTAAAAATTTCTTGACACCGATTGCAGATTCTGAATGCGGGTGAGCAGAAGAATTTTTTTAATATTTTTCATTATTTTTCCCCGGCAGATTGACTAAAGACCTGGGGGGGGGGGTCCAAAAAACATATGATTAATAGTAGTGAGGTTTAAATATTGTATTGTGAGTTTGTATACAACTCTTCAAAAGCGCAGGTACAACGAACTTTTAATAAGACTCAGGCTCAACACTATGGCTGTATTGAGTAACTGACTCTATGAGAGCAGGTGAAAATACCAGTAAATATCAGAACGGTCAACTTCGTTTATTTACGTAATTTCGAACTCGGTTGCAGGCTTGGGTTGCAACTTACGATTAAGGATGATACGTAGATTGTGGATTGGTTGGTCTCCAGTTCCCAAACGGATAGAATTGTCTAAACTCGAGCTAACAGTAACCTAACGGATGGGGTTGGGTTGTCTGACTTGAAATCTCCAAAATGCTTTGGGTTTGCAAAGTCAAAATGACTGGGAACGGAAATAATAGACAGTCAAATATTGTGCTTTTTCCCGTTCTCCTAACCTTGACCGTAATTTACCGTCACATGCGTGTTCCACGGTGAATTTGGGGAAAAGGGTGAACTGAGGGGAAAAGGCAATAGTTAATCTTTTCTGAGAAAATCTTTGACTTAATCGTTTGGAATCATTTCTGAACGAAATCGAAAACTAGTTAGTGAAGTCGAAACGTCGTGCAGAGGAGAATCTAACGAGCCGGTCAAAAACGGTGAATTATCAACGGTGTATGTTTTGGCCGGTCGTTAAGGTGCTCAGTCTGATAGTATTAGGATAAGGAATATGGGAGAAAAGCTAAGAAGCTTAAAATCCGATAGGACCTTAAAACCTAGATTTTACAATAGAAGGGTAGAGTGTTGTGCTCTTGTCCCTCCCTATGCTTGTTTGTGTTTTGCGTGTGTTCCTCAAGTTACTCTTCTGTCCACTTCCTTCTTCTTGGTCTCTGTGTGAGAACAGCAAGAATGACAGAGAGTTTGTATCTGATGACTCCTTGTGAGCACACAGCTATGGATTGGTCTGGAGGGTACGAGACACCTACTAGAAGCCAATCAAATTGTTTGTTTTGTAAAAGAGCTATAAGAGTTCTGTGTTGGAGTATTTGTTTTTGTCTGACGTCTCCGTGTGAGGCAGGTCAGTAAAAATTCGTTCTGACGCCTGTGTGGCAAAGCAGAAAGAAATCAGCCTATTGATGTGAACTCCAAATGTAATGCCCCCGTTGATAGCTCGTAAAAAGTCTGTAATGCAGCCAAACACAGTCCTCAAAAGATGAGAATGATGTCTCGTTGTATTAGCTCAGAAAAGCCGAAGAGAAAACGGCAACAGACCAGGAATAAAATGGTATTAATATTAGGTCCGAATGCAGACAAACGATACTGAAAAACAAGCTGGAAAAACTAGTTGCACCTGTCACCAGAAGTTAAGGTACTTTTTACCTGCTATCCGGGGGGTGATGCCTACACATCAGACAGACTGAAAACAACATACCACCTCCATAAGAACATGCATCATAGTCCTCTGAACACACATGCATACCTGGAAACCCAAAGCAAACACTCATACCCCCTGAAACCCCACATTTCCCACCCTTGCGCCGCGTGAGATGTCAAGTCCCAAAACCCCTATGTCACAGCAACCCTTGCCCCGCTGCACAACAGCTCAGTCATGAGTAGTGTGAGTTTGGATACAACCCTAAGGGGTAATTACACAACGAACTCTTAATAAAAGTCTCTATGGCTGCATACAGAACTAACTCCTGAGAGTAGGTGAAATATCAGTAAATATTTGAGAGGTCACTTCATTTTTTCACATAAATTTCTACTGTTTGCAGTCTTGGTTGCACTGTGACGTACGAACATAGGTGAACGTATATTGTGAATTGGTTTGCGTGCGCAAGCTTGGAAACTCATAGAGTACTTGAAGAAGTGCGTTCAAGTCAAAATAAAGTTCAAGTGGTTGTGAATAGTTGTGGATTCAAAGTCGCACAAAGAAATCCGGTGAAGTTTCTTTGTCCTGGTCCGGCGAGCAGTCTTTTTCAGTCATTCAAGTCCCTTGTCCGCAAATTTACCGTCTCATGCGAGTTCACGGGAAATAGGGGGAAAAGGTAATAGAAAGGGGGAAAAAGGCAATTGCTGGAAAGACTTTGAATTAATCGTTTGAAGTCATTTCTGAACGGAATCGAAAACTAGTTAGTGAAGTCGAAACGTCGTGCAGAGGAGAATCTAACGATCCGGTCAAAAACAGAAGGATGTCCACTGTAGCGGTTTTGGCCGGTCGTTAAAGTGCTCAGTCTGATAGCTCCCCCTCCCAGACCTAACGGTTGAGTAGAGTTGCGTACAGAATGAGTGACTAACGATGGGTCAGTGGTTGGTGTTCCTCTAAGAATGAAAAGGGAGTAAAGAGAAAGGTGAGTCTCCTTAAACCATAGTGGAAGAAGAAAAAGAAGTGCGTCGATGTGGAGCGCATTGCAGGCGAAGATCAGCCGGGGCCGGATATCGGAGTGCGAAGCGGAACTGAGGCAATTGAGGCGCAGTAGCGATGCGTTGATATCGGGGAGCTGACGTCGAGCCGTAGAAAGCTAGGTGGCCATGTATCGCACAGCCGAGATGAACCATGTTTAAATGCACCAAATGTGCCGTGCCGATATAATCACTGAGGTGTTCAGATTCGATGAGAATGATCGTTGACCTGCAGGCGTAAAAGGCGATCAAGGACTTACAGGGATACGCTGGTCTTGGCGTAACTTGTCTAGGGACGATGGAGGTTCAAGTGGGAAAAGCGCTGGGCTGTGGCTGGGTGAAACCGGTACGATGAGTAAAACCCACTTGAGAGTGTTGGAGATGGTTGTCCTTTCGATGTGTCTGCTGGTGGGCAGTAGAAAAGGTTTCTCCGATGATGAGAGGGCCTCGAAGACTGTAAAGAACGTCGGCGGAGAGTCGGTTTTGGTCTTGGTCGGTCTTTCGAAAAGAGGTCACTCGATGGCCATGGGGCGATGAACGACTTGATCGTTAATGAAGTTGAAGGAGGAGGAGCTGCCAATAAGTTAGGGAGCGACCCCAAAATTAGGTAGTGGATCCGTCCTGTGTCTTCGTAGATGAGGCATGAGAGTGTTCGTTTTCTGAGGTCGTACCGAGCCGGTGAACTTGAGGTCGTTTTCCTCGCTCTCTAAGTCTGTATCTGAAACGATGTCATGTTGAACCTAATCGTGGTCGGTGGATGAAGCGACTTCGCCGAAGGTGTCGTTGACTGGGTCGTCATCGTTGATTGTTTACTGCGATCATGTTGAGCGGGGTGCGGTCATCGGTGAGTGCAGTATACGTAGTAGGGTGCGAGCGGTCAATGCGGTTCAAGGCCATGTTGGACTTGAGAAAAACGCATTTTGAAGCGGTTGATGCTAACAGTCTCGGAGATAAGGTATAGTTGACGTCGGTTTGAAGAATGGAAGAGGCCGGAGTGTGTGGCGATCTTGGTTCTTTGAAGCGGCGGTCTGTGTGCGGGTAGCGGTGGTGGACGCGCTGATGTAGACTGTGGCAAATGTATGATCGCTGTCCAATAACTTGTGTTAACGTGGCGAGGTGCAACCAATAAGTGATGTTCGAGATATCAATGATGATATCTTCGAGGTTACTTCCTTATTCGCATCCCTTTCCTAAGAGCGATCCGAACATAGGAGTGTTCGTAGTCCAGAACATCGAATGCGATGAGGAAGTCGAGTTCGTCTTGTTGGAGGGCCCGATGGAAGTGTTCCAGACCGGAAATGATGCCGTAGGCTTCACGAAGGTAGGAGGGCCATCGCTTTTGCGCTTCTGTAAGCTTCTGTGAGAAGTGTTGAACTACCGGAGCGTTGGGCTCTGGTCCTGTTTGGAGGATGCCACAGATGCTGTCCTGATTAGAGTCCGCCCTGTAGTAGAGCCGTTGTGATGGCTCATGTTCTACTTGGAACAGGTCGGTGGAACCTGCTGATGAAGAGGAGGTAGACTCGTAAGGATGGGTCAGGGGCGCCGTTAACTGGTTGTGGTCGTGAGGACTGGTCCGGGTATGACCGGGAGGACTCAGAACTAGATGGATTTCTGAAACGTCGGAGGGATCGGTCAGCTTGGGTGTGACGTCGCTGGCGGCGGTCTCCGCTGTGCTACTCGTCGTGCCACAGTGCTCTTCCAAAACGGTGAGGTCCCGATGTTCTGAGCGTGGGTAGTCTCGCATAGATATACGAGTGGATCGGAGCTTCCGAAAATGGTCCAGGATGTAGGAGTCGTCTGAGCCGTCTGTGACGTTGTCGGAGTAAGCATGGGAGGGTGTGTTCCAGTGATTCAAATGGTTATGAGGACGATCTAAGACTCGTTGGGAGTCGTCCGCAGTGCGGTGGGCACCTAAGGGGGCAGGAAGGAGTAACAAAGGTCTTATGGGTGGAGACTCGATGTGAGTTCCACGGCTGTCATCATCTAGGTGGTGTCGTAGATGCTTGGAGCTGTCGCTCAAGCCGGTGGGACTGAAGTAACATCCTTTCATGAAGCGTTCGCGAAATAAGTCCGTGTTAGGTATACTTAATTTGTTTTGGAAAACATCGTCGAATGCTGCGATAAAAGTCCATAAGCGTTGTTGTAGTGAGGTCGGGGTTGACGACGTCAGGTGCGAATGTTGAAGAGAGCGGGGCGATGGCTTAGCTGTCTGCCTGTCTGGGATGTCGCGGCTGGGTTCTTCGGAGTGGAGACGTGGCAAGATGGGCTGCGTTCCGTTGACCGTAGATGCCGTGACGTGTGGTGTATGCGGGTCCGGGCATATTGTCGCGGATTCCGTCATGATGGGGTCTTCTACCTCACGATCGGTCGCTTTCCGATGAGGAGGGGCCAAGTCGAAAAGAGTTGGAGGATGGGGTGGAATTGTGTCCGGAGATGATTCCAGAATCCGTTGAAATTCCGTTTCTCGTTGATTTGTCCGATGTGCCCGGCTGGTTTTGTGCCTGCCGTCACCGGTCAGCGGGTTATGGTCCTGTTGGTCCGGTGGGGCCTGTGTGCATCTTTTTCCTTCGCAGAGGGTGCAGTCACCAAGACTACGATTGGATGCTCGTTTAAATGGCGTCGGGTGGAGCTTGTGCGTCTCGAGTTCGCTGATGAGGTCGATGATGTTGCAGGCGCCTTAATTGCACTGATTCTACCGTCGGTGAGTCCGTTGGAGTTGAGGTGTTGATCGTACAGGAATGCTGTTTGGGGCATCGTAGGCGAGTCGGTTGTAATCAAGCGATGAGGTGGTATTTATTGAATACCTAACGGAGTCGATGTTGATTTTCCCGTTGTAAACTATTTCAGCTAGTTTCTGCCGAGCGCGTTCCTTGTCGTTAACGTTCGTTGGTATGTTAAAGAAGGAGCGGCTTGAAGACTGAGGCGTGGTGAGGCCGCTGGTGCTGAAGTGGTTCCATTCCTGAAGAACTCTTTGTCGCATCGGGGTGTAGAAGGTGGTGTCGACAGCGAGGGGCTGAAGCGTTGATTGTGTGGGCCACGGAGGCTCCCTGCATGTTGTAGTGTCCCGTATGGCTTGGAGGGGAGGCATACGGGTGTTGTGTCCGCTATGTGTCCAGAGATTCAGCATGTTCCGGACGAAACGTTGCTCTTCTGGGTCAAGCGCTTCCACAAGGTTGGTTATGGACGCGTTGAGCTCGTCTGATGGAACGTAGCGGTATCCTCTTGAGTGGGTCGGCTTTGAGATCGACTTGAAAGAGGAATGTTCCGCTTGCTTCGTCGTCCGCGTGTGCGTCACCTGGTACGATTCGGTGGGGTCGTCGTCGCGATGGAAGAAGGTGCTGATGACGAAGATGTAGCAGTAGGTGAATGGCTAGTCGCTTGTCCATACGGGTGTGGTGTGGATCCGTCGTCATCCGGGTCCTCTCTTCTCGGGTGCGGCGTCGGAAGCCTGGTGTTGCAGCTTGTTTTGGGGACCTTACGTGGAGTGGACGCGGGCGGTGCGCTCGTGATACTCCGGCTAGAAGATGCAAGGGCGGGGGGTGGTCCCAAGGGGGTTGTGGGCCTCCTCGTCAAGCCGAGTTGCGAACTGGAGCTTGAGCTACTGGAGACGGCTCTGAAGCCGGGGTTTGGTTGGAACACTGCGTTGTCCGCGTCGCCTTCGACCTCGATCGGGCGTGCGGCCGATCCTATGGCGTCGGGGATGTGGGTACGAAGTGACACATCGAATCCTGGGTCGATGTACTCAATTCCATGTGGGTAGCCGATGCGGTAGTGTCCACGTGTTTCCCACGGACTCAGCGTTCTACCGTGAGAGGAAGGTTCAGGAGGGTCTCGTATGCGAGATCCGTCTCGGACATTTCCATTGCACAGTAGAAGTGGTTGAGGCGTGTCGCAGTGTCCGGTAGCTTCAGGTTGAGCCAGTGTCCCGCGCTGGTGTGTTCGTCAAGCGGCAGCGCCGAAAAATGTTGTTCTGGAGTCCATCTCCGAATGTGGGGATTGGGTCGATGGTCTTTACGCATGCGGGTGCATGGTACGCCGATGGGGTGACCTCGCAGACGTTTTTCTCGCGAATACGGGTTGATGATGTCGATTTCGCAAGGGGTGGTGCCCGCGGGGTGGTGGACCACGTGGATCTCGCGACTGTGGCGGAGGCCGGTCTGACTGCCGATGATGAAGATGACACTGGGAGATGATCCAAGGTACATTGTCGTAGCGTACCCAATGAAAGGTGGTCGGCCAAACCGTGGTGTTGGCGTCTGGGTTGTTGAGATCAGTCCAGCTGTGCGCTTCACTGAGGTAGTTGGAAAGGTTGTTTCTGTCTTCAGCTGATCCGCTGAGGGTACAGGTGCCTGAGGTGGTCTCAACTTTGGCAGATAATCCCATCCGCTGGTCTCGGATGATGTTGCTGATGAACTCGCCATCGCTCGCGAGGATGTAGTAGATGGTCATGGAGCTCAAGTTGAAATAGCTCAGAGGTAGATCCACAATACATTCGTAGCTGCGCTCGCGTACCGGGACGTCTTCGATGTCGTAGTACGCGTCGGTCGCGTTGATCTTCAGCCATATCGGGTCGATACATGGTAGTCGATGGAAATAGTGCTGTAGAGCGAAGCAACGTTCCCGTGTCGGGAGCTTGAAAACGTAGCGTTGATATGACGGACCGCCAAATCCAGGGGCGATGGTGTCGTGACCCGAGGTGGGGTTCTCCAGGCAGCACCAAGGATAGCAATTCGCCGTTGGCAAGTACCTCCAAGATGGTGTCTCGGGCGTCTTCTTCCGGGTTGTTGCCAACGATGAGTCCAAGATGTGATGATATCTTGTATCCCCACGGACGATAAATTGGATTGTGCTTCATGCCAATGTAGAAATAGTCCACGTCGCCCGTGGGTTCCACATGGCGGCCGACGAGGGCGGAGCACAGGAGTTGTGCCGTGCTTCGTCCATGTACGGGGCCGAAGTGAAAGATGATGGCGGTCAAGTTTGCTTTGTAGAACTCGTGCAGCGTGGTGGCGCCTTTCGGGTGGTTGAGGATCGCTTGTACGTCCATTACCGTGAGTTCTTGCTTTTGGGGTACCAAACGAAGTGGGGCAGAGTTACTGCGAATGCGTAGTAAGCACAGGGCTTCAGTGTTGACAACCGAAATTGGCGTTTCTCCAGACGACAAAAGGTCCAATCCACCTGTAATGTCGCTGTAGATGTCCGGTTCCATATCGTGAGGGATGATGCGGGGTGGCCAATAATGTTGTATAAGGCTTGTGGGCCTTCTGCTGTCAAAACCGAAGGTAGTGAGGTCAAAAGGTACCTCGTCTTGGCCCCATGAGGTATGGCCATACATCTGTCGGGGATCCGTCCGCAAGTAGATCTGACTCTCGTGAATGCGGAAGGGTGCCCATATATCTGACGTTAAGCTCGATGATGAGCTCGAAGATGTACTTGGGGATGAAGTCGAAGATGTACTCGCAGTTGTGCCCAAAGTTGTGCCCAAAGTTGTGCCGGATGATGAACTGGCTGAGGACGAGCTGGATGATGACGAGCTGGATGAAGCGCGGGGGATAGTGACCGAAAACGCAGTCCATGGAGTGAACGTTCGTGCCAGATGTGGAGCGGCGGTGAAGATGTAGTAATGGAAGTGATTGAGGAACTTGCTTTCTGCGATGTGCCACTGGGTTCCATCCTCCTCTGGTGGGATTCGGTAGGTTCCCCTCGCATCGTCCATTGTTTGTAGCTGTAGGCGTTCCACACGGGGGTGTTCCCATTGGTAGATAGGATTTGAAGAGATGACTCTGTCGGGCCATAGGCCTTGACAGGTTAGCATCTGTTCCGGAATCCACTGTTGCTTTCAAGAACTTCACGTCACCCCTTTGCCAAATGCTGACAACGCAAACGCCACCACACGTGAGGGGTATGTCACACCCCAACACGTAGCGACTGTGCACGTCTTGCCCCCTAGCCTGCAAACACAGGCCACACGAGCAGTTGTAGAAAGTCCCACAGTGATCAGCTGAAGGACGAAGAACTTCCCTGAAGTGGGTAACCAAGGTGTGGGCACCTGGGGTGTGTACCGGCGATGCAAACAGAGGCTAGCGTTGGGAAGTAGTTAGCGTAGATATCCTTGACGATCCACAGGTCGCCGTCCATACCCCGGGTTGGTGCGGCGGGGCGAGTGGGCTCCGTTGGGGCAATCCATACTTCTGGGACGGCTCGGACTTGGTGGTAAGTCTCGCGTCGTGGTGCGTCCCCTTCCAGGTCGGTTCTCGGTGTGGCGAGTGCGATCCGCTTGACACTTTCGGACTGGCCGATTCGGTCGCGATCGGAGGGTGTCATGGGTTGCGGTTCGAATGCATGGAGTGTACGAAGGTCGAAACTATCAAGAGCGCCTCGTCCGACGACGGGGGATGCATTGACTCCGGGGGATGTGGTAGATACATTCGTCGGTGAACGGCCAAGTAGGCCCGGGACGGGTCGGACGCTCCTGTCTGGAGTCGGCGCTGGTGGTGCCGGTCGTAAACAAGAGTGTACCGAGGTTGGGGTGGGCTTCCCTTTCTGCTCCGGTGTAGCGCTGCCAGATCGGCGTGCGGCGGATCTCACTGGTAGCACAGGTAAAGGGGATTGTGTCAGATCTATAAAGTCGCGTGTGAGAACAGCGTCTGTTAAATCCGACTGTGTGGGGATCGCGGGTTCCCTCACTCCTCGTGGTGGTGACGATGATGATGATGATGATGATGATGATGATCTTGCCGGTGGCGTAGCGGTGGCGGCCGCGAATGGCGCTGCCAAATTCGGAGCAGATGACAACGACGATGATGTCGACGACGATGATGTCGCCGAGTAGTGCAGGGTGCGTCGTGTAGATTGAACACTGTCCCGATTTTGCGTGAGGAAGTGTTGTGTTGCCGACTGTTCTCGCTTCCGTGCTGACTCCATCCAGCTTGTCGCTGATCGTGGAGTTGATAGGACTTGAGAAGGAGGCGTAGAGTTGATAGGACTTGAGAAGGAGGCGTAGATCTCCATGGTTGCGTAGTAGGGGTGGCAGTCGTGGCAGGCGAAGGGTTCGGAGATTCCTTTTGATCCATCACCCTTTGTCGCTTGGTGGTCGCGGAGTGCGTTTGTTGTCCTCGCGCTTTCCAAGTGTATTGGTAGTGACGGTTGAGCCTTGCGCGCGTGAAGGGGGGATGACTTCATCCTCGTCGCCTTGTTCGCTCTCCGTCTCTTTCTCCTTGTTCTTTGGTGGCCTGCTTGTCTTCTGTAGATTCCTGATCACCGTTCTCGTCGGCGTCATCGTCCTTGTTCGTATCGGGTTCCGGTTTTCCAGCGGGGGTGTCGCTAGGTGCGTTCTTCCGCGGAAGCATGAACAAGTTGGCGTGACGGCCGTGGAGGTGGGCGTTTGAGGAAGACAAGAGGTCCTGTGGGGTCAAACAAAGTTGGGGAATAGGACGGCGATCGATGATCTTGTTGAACTTGGCCAGTGGATGTGACGTCTCTGTCGCCAGGGATGTAGGGCGGAAGTCGTAGCTAAACGTAGCCAAGTACAGTTCACCGATCTGGAGTGGAGTCTGGGAAGAGGTAGTACTCCGTCTCGTAGACGATTTGCTTGGACGATGGTTTTAAGGGCATATAGTCCGTGGGCCGGATCGTTTGCGCGTCGTCAATGGAGAGGTTGAGTTGGGCGGCGACCTCATTGGCGAAGAGTAAATGCGTACCCTCGGGGAGGTATGTCGAAACGTAGACCGTGACGGCATGAAGCGGGGACGTCGGGGAAGCCGAGACAAAGAGCTCGATTCCTTCGGTGAGGACGGAGTCGATTCCTACAGATGAGAGTGCTTCCATCCGTGGGAGCGGCACAACTTCTAGTCCATGTTGTTGTACCCACTCGAGGAGTGCCACACCTTTGCAGTTGCATGCGGAGTCCAAAACGCAAGCGGTTTTACCTATGGATTCTTCCGACGGTGCTGTCCGAAGGGATTTCCGTACGTAAATGCTACCACAAACGACTGTCGGAGTCGTGTAGATGCGGGTTGGACGCAGTGTTGGCTGGAGCGTCGAGCGTAGCGTCATGTGGAGAGCCCGAGGCGGAGTGCACGTGGCGGCCGAGGATGGCTGCAAGTTGTGGAGCCTGCCTTCGTCCTGACCTCGTTGTCGACGAAGTCTGCATTGGTCCAGCGAATGCTTCGGGGTCTGATTTGGCGTAAGGAATTGGTTGTGTTCCTTGCAGTAAGCACATGGGACTCCGGTAAACGGCAAACGCTTGGGTGCGGACGGGGCGGGCTTGGTGGCAGATGGAGCCGTCAAGGGTCCCTTCGAAGAGGTGGGGACTGCGTTCTCATCGGTGAGGAGCAGACGCGTCGGCGTTGCTTCTGAAGTCGAAGATGGCTCGTCCTTCTTAGCGCGCTTGTAGGGCCGCTCACGGTTCGAGGCTGCAAACGGTTGGGCCGCCGAAATGGAGTCAGCGTTGCGTTTCACGCAAAGAGGATGCTCCGTCTCCTGTTGTGCCATGAACTCTCCGTTCTTCAAGCGAGTATCGATCTTGTTGATTGATTCGCGAAAAGAATCAGAAGTGTAGGTCCAGAAGATCGTCCACGCATGGCCGTCGGCGAAGGCTTCGAGGTACTTTCCAATACGGGCCACGATTCCTCCGTGACGTTGGGGTCGCGGGAGTCGTATAAGTCGGTCCGTGGTAGAAGGTTGATGAAGTCACAGGGGCGTGTGGTACCTAACGCGTTGGGGATGTCGATAGCATATTGGGCCCATCGTTCTTGATCTGGCAAACTACTTTGTCCCACCCACGTGGTCGTAGCTTGTGCTGGGTCAAGATGGCCGGCTTGGTTATGTACCATTTCCTTAGCCGTATGCATGACGCGTCCAGTCTGAGCTTCTTCGTTGCACGCGGGGTCTCGAAGAGGATCCCTGAGGGTTGCTGCCCGACGAACCTCCTGCGTTCGTACCGCGTCGATAATGCTGCTACACGCGTCATGCACACGACTAGGGAGGTTAAGTGCCTGTTGTCCCATTTGAAGTGATGCATCGGCGGTCAGCGAAGCCATCGAGCAGGTGTTTACGAAGAGGGGCTGGGTTCGGTTAGGAGCAAACGGTGTGCAAGACCGAGCACCTGCCAGAGCATTCGAACGCAAAGCAGTGTCTGTGGACGATGCCGGGGACAGGAGGGATTCACTGTCGTTGTTTCCCAACGGTGACGGTGCCGTCATCTGAGGGCTTGCAGTGTCCATTTCTGTCGAAGGGGTTGGTGTTGAAGTCGAAGTTGCTATCGTCTTCCCAGGTGAGGAGCAGTTCGACGAACTTGGAGTTGAGCTCTGCAACGACGGATTCACAGCTTTCGTTGATGTAGCTGAGGTGGCGGTGCTCGTCGATGGGTGAGTCGGCGGTGCAGATGCCATGGAGACAGTTGCCAAGGGTGTAGCTGGAGTCGTGTCAGTCCAAACTGCTGCAGGCTTTGCAACGAGGGTGTCTGAATTTTTCAAAGCGGTGAAGTTACCGATCCTGAAAGTGATCCAGGTGCTTTCAACGTAGAAGTCAAAATCAATGCGTAGTTTACAAATTCCTTTAGAGGAGTGAGAGTACTCTCTTGATCGCAGAAGACTTCTGGTTGAATAGCAACGCTAGAAGATCCAACGAGTCCCTGGTGGCTGTCGTGGATGATTGGATTTACGTTAAGCATCAGCTTGAGGGATGCTGTCAGTACCATTGGTAGGTACAGCAAATTAGTTTGCGTATCCATTCCTGTTATATGCAAAACTTTCCTGTAATCACCAAAGTTGGTGGAGTAGTCGTCGATGGGCTGCACTGGCTGAGTCCACGAAGGGTCCACGGTGAGCAAAGCTGACTTCCCGTCTGCAGCTTCCTTCAGGAGTTGCTTCTCGAAGGGCAGGAAACCATGATAGCGTCCCAGGATGGTAACTGGATCCAAAAATTTCCTCGTGCGCGTCTGGAGATGCGTCAGAATGTAGCCGAAGTGCAATTTGGCGAGCATGGTGAGTAGCAAGGGGCAAGGTTGGTTGTAGATGTACGCTTGTAGGGTACGACGAGCAGCAAAGAAAGTGATTCTTGCTGGGTGATAGGGGGGTGACCCTAACACAAACAAACCCAAACACATACTGTGTTGGTTGATGACATAGAGTGTAGAAGAGCAAAGAGGCAGCACAAAAATGCAAAGACAGGTGAACGATCTGTCTAGCATCTGTGGTTTGTTGATGACCTCTGCTTTCCTACGTTTGTTGAGTAGTACCTTCCTTGTGGGAGGTGCTTTCAAATCGATCTGTGCACAGAGCACACAAACTCGGTGTGTGCAGTTTCCACTTGAAAGAAAAATTCGAATTGTGAGTTTGGATACAACCCTAGGGGGTAATTACACAACGAACTCTTAATAAAAGTCTCTATGGCTGCATACAGAACTAACTCTTGAGAGTAGGTGAAATATCAGTAAATATTTGAGAGGTCACTTCATTTATTCACATAAATTTCTACTGTTTGCAGTCTTGGTTGCACTGTGACGTACGAACATAGGTGAACGTATATTGTGAATTGGTTTGCGTGCGCAAGCTTGGAAACTCATAGAGTACTTGAAGAAGTGCGTTCAAGTCAAAATAAAGTTCAAGTGGTTGTGAATAGTTGTGGATTCAAAGTCGCACAAAGAAATCTGGTGAAGTTTCTTTGTCCTGGTCCGGCGAGCAGTCTTTTTCCGTCATTCAAGTCCCTTGTCCGCAAATTTACCGTCTCATGCGAGTTTACGGGAAATAGGGGGAAAAGGTAATAGAAAGGGGGAAAAAGGCAATTGCTGGAAAGATTTTGAATTAATCGTTTGAGTCATTTCTGAACGGAA